>JBBPCS010000393.1:6066958-6078082 GCA_037974645.1 Hollardia meadi
CGATCTAGAGTGACGTAAAAGTCGCATGAATTCTGATATGACTGTTCAGACTCAGGTCGCATTGCAAAACATCAGACTTGTATCTGATTTAGAACCACATATGAAGGTGGCCCAAATCCGATTTAAAAATATCAGATTCCAGATTTGTGCGGTTCACACTGCCATGAAAAAAACAGATCTGGGTCCCATATGAGCAAAAAAATCGGATTTGGGCCACTTCAGCCTGTAGTGTGAACGTAGCCTTAGTTAAAGACACACCTTCAAGCAGGTAGCCCTGTTGTAATGGAGATGCAAATCCCTACCGCGTGAAGCTGACACGTCGATTCAAGCCAAGCCTGCGCACGTATATGGAAAAGCCCCACTAGTCCCTTCAGTCCCTCTTATACGCCACCACTGAACGTATACATTTAGAACATGTATCTTTGACACAGGTTCAGTCAGGTGAGTGCAGAGTGCCTCTTCTCTGAAGCTCTGCCCTCTCGCAGCCACAGACTCACCAGCTGCTGATTCTTGGTTGCAGCGACTTATTCAACACCATTCTTTTGTTCCATTTTCACACATTTAATCAGGTCTTTTTCATATGACTTTGGTTCTTACAAAACAGTTCTAGATGCAACTTGAAACTTTTTCAAGTACAATATTCCAAATGCAAAATAAGTAAGGACAATTACAGATTCTGAAAAATACTAACAATGCAAAGTTCACTACACTTAAATTATTCTTCATCATTTTCACCCCTGGAAAGTATAATAGAAAAACAAATGAAGTGTGTGTATGTAAATCTAAGAATGTGTACAGTTAAGATGATAAATCATGACCTGTTAATAAAACTTTTCTACATACATCTATTCTTCTTTAAAAAGATGTTAGAGGATGAGCCAAAGTATTTAGGAGCTTCACTTGCAGTTATGAGATTAGGTATGATGTCTGTCTCTCCACCAGGAATCCCAAGCAGCTCAGAGACAGATCCTCATGGAGTTCCTTAAAGAAGCAAGGAGAAACAAGAGAGAGGTATCGTTATTTTTATATTCATAAAGTTATATTTGTACTTCTGTACAAAAACTGGTCTGAGGGTAACAGTGCAATTTTGTGTGAAATATTTACATCTGTATTGGTGAAAACTCAACTGTGTAGAAACAAACGTTTCTACACGTTTCTAAAGTTTTTTTTCGATCATGTAAAAGAAAAAAATGAAATAATTTTAAAAAAATGTCCACCTGCAGAAATATTTGTGTTTGTGGCTCTTGTCAACAGCAACTGGAACAACTGCAGAAAGAGCTCAACTTTCTCGAAGATGACATAAAGCGTGTCGAGGTAAAGTAACAAACAACCTATCGTGTGTTTCTGAACCCTCATTCACAGTATGTTCCAAATGGAGAGGTAGATGAGCAGTAGACAGGATTATGAAATTATATTATGAAACGGCGATCATCATCATCACAGCTTGAGCTGGACAAACATGTTATGTTTCTTTTTCCAGGAAATGAGCGGGCTGTACTCTCCGATGATGGAGGCAGAGTGTACGGTGCCGAATGTTGAGGCTCCCTCACCAGCACCCAGGTACTGCTGACCTCTGTGTTCCACCCAATTATATCCAGACTATTCACAGAAAATGAGTCCATTATCATCCCAGTACAACCAGCCACAGCTTCTTTGTTTACTCAAGTAGAAACTCATTCTCAGCATAGATGGTTTTTACTGTTTTTGCTCTCCAACACAACTATTACATCTTTATAAGGAGCTACCTGGCTAATAGCAAAGTGCATGTTATGGGCTTCTGTGTTACTGTGCTGTGTTCCTTTATATGTCTCGTGTTTATTTGTTGAGTAGCTGCAGCAGTATTATTGACCCACCAGACTACAGCCAGCCTCCAGGATTTGGCGGAACCACCCAGGTAAGTCAGAGAAGCACACATGCTGTTTAGCTGATTGCTTCTAAATCCATTTCTAAATTTTCGACCCTCTATGAGAGTCACATTTGTTGTTTTCATTAACTGTTATTTTAATTTACCTATTATCTGTCTAACTATTTATCTGAATATTTCTTATTTGAAAGTTTTTATAATATGAATTAAGACCATTGGTTTTGTCTCCAAATATGAGAAAAGGTCCCTGTTTCAAAAAAACTGTTTTTGACACTTTAGTGGTCAGAATGGATATTAAATTGAGGATCTGTCAAGTTCATTTTAAATCAGTTTTAACAGAATAAATGTCAGAGTTACTTTAGCACTGATGTGACTGTTTAAACACTGTGATTTTTCTTGCCAGGGCAAAAGACAGACGTGGTACAACAGCACACTGGCTTCAAGAAGGAAGAGGCTGACGGCTCATTTTGAGGATCTGGAGCAGTGCTACTTCTCCAACAAAATGTCACGGATCACAGGTACTAATCCTGCAGAGAACATTGGCATCATTCTCTTACAGTTGATGTTTTTGTCAGTACAACAGCAATTTGTCCAGAAACGACTAGTCTGATAGGAATCTGTTGCTCTGATTCTCTACATAATTGGAACAACTGGACTGCAGTTGAATGAAGGAAGGATATGAGTAAGACTTCTAAATCATTCAGAGGATGGATGGATGGATGGGTGGTAGTGTCTGCCCCAGCCTGGTGTTATTGCCAAAGTTATTATTTCTTAAAATAAAGACTAGTTACCCGGCATGGTGGCACACAGAACAAAGGGTTTTTTGTTTTTGTTTGTTATATTAATGTGTTAAGAATTAGTTGCTGGTAAAATGTCTCTTGCAGCTCCTGCAACATTTAGTATGGTGATATTTTCCCATGTCCATTTCTCCTTGTGAACAGTATTTTTGATAGTGTGTGTCTGTTGTGTTCAGAGGAAGGAAGGAACCTGAACCAGCTGGATGATTTTATGGAGTGTCTGTCTAAGTTTACCCGTTACAACTCTGTGCGGCCGCTCGCCACCCTCTCTTACGCCAGTGACCTCTATAACGGCTCCAGTATTGTCTCCAGGTACACAAAGGAAAAGATTGAACTTGTATATTGCTCTTCTAGACTGTGGCATTGATCTTTGAAGGCTCACCTTGTGATTGTTAACATTTTGTATGAAACAGGCTGGCTTCATGATGTCTTTCGTTACTATTCACTGTAACAAACTGTGGCACAGTAACATTTCTATCAGTATTATCTCCATCCTCCCATGCACTATGCTTCCCTGTGTTTCAGTATTGAGTTTGACCGTGACTGTGACTACTTTGCCATCGCTGGTGTGACCAAGAAGATCAAGGTGTTTGAGTATGGCACAGTGATCCAGGACGCAGTGGACATCCACTACCCTGTTAATGAAATGACCTGCAATTCCAAAATCAGGTAGGGGAAATAAGGATAGGAGTAGGGACACACAGACATCTCTCAGATCTTTTAATGACGTGTTGGCAGGGCTTCTGATCTCCTTGTAACCCATATGAGAAACTGTACACACATTCAACAAAGATGGTGATGAAGACAAAATCTGCACATCATCATTTACAGAATTAGATTTACTTTTATACTTTTAGATTTCCTGTTTTCCATTGCATTGGTGGAAGATGTACTCACATCTTTTACTTTTTTACTAAAGTAGCAATACCGTTCTGTAAAAATACTCTGTGATAAGTAAAAGTCCTTCATTCAAGATTTCACTTATGTAAAAGTACACAAGTATTTACATCAAAATATACTTAAATTAAAACTCCTTGTTGGAAAAAAATGTTCCCTTTCAGAGAGTTATTTTATTAAATGTATTCTTTGAATATTATTGCTGATGCTTTAACACATAAGTAGTTTGATAATGGTGAAGCTGGTGGAACACATTTGAACTATTTGATATACTGTTGGATGGTTGAATTTATATTATTCATATTAAATTGCTCATATATTATGTGTGTAAAATCTTCATCTGTAAAATAATCTATCAGACAAATGTGGTGGAGTTAAAAAGTACAATATTTCCCTCTGAAGTGTAGTGCAATAGAAGTACTATAAGGTAGCATCAAATTGGAATATTCAAGTTTAAAAAAAAGTACCTTTTTATGTAATTTATTGAATTTTCAAAAAACATACATGGAAATTTTTTTAAAAAAAAGACTAAATAAAAAAAGGTTACTAGTTTTCAGAAAGAGGATAAAGAAGATACATTTGTTGGATAAAGATGGAAATTTTAGAGTACCTCTTACTTGTACTTAAGTACAATACTTGAGTAAATGTACTTGTTCCCCACTGTCGGGGCATTAGCTGTAGTGTTTTACAGGTCTGTGTAGATCTAACTCGTTTCACGAAATGCTCTTGTATGCTTCTTTGGCAAAGATTTGTTAACTCTTTAAGTGAAAGTGATGTGAACCTTATTTGTTGCAGCTGTATCAGCTGGAGCAGCTATCACAAGAACCTGCTGGCCAGCAGTGACTATGAGGGTACTGTTATTCTGTGGGATGGATTCACGGGCCAGAGGTCCAAAGTCTACCAAGTATGATACTTTAAGTCTTACAGCATTGCTCTTTATTTAGAATTATCAATACTAGTAAGTTCCACATTTGACTACATGGACTACTTGCTTTAAACTATCCATCTTATCAATAATGTTTGCAATGACACTTTTTGAAAGTTTCCTGTTCTTTCTTTTCAGGAACATGAAAAAAGGTGTTGGAGTGTTGACTTCAATCTGATGGACCCTAAGCTGTTAGCCTCTGGTTCTGATGATGCTAAAGGTAACTAAGGAGTACTACATCTGACAGGTTTTCAGACCTTTCCAGCTTCTGTTATTGCCAACGTTTACCCATAGGGAAATGTTCACGTGTCTGTTTTTGTGTTTCAGTGAAGTTATGGTCAACCAATCTTGACAACTCAGTGGCCAGCATCGAGGCCAAAGCCAATGTCTGCTGTGTTAAATTCAGTCCAACCTCCAGGTATCATCTGGCCTTTGGCTGTGCAGGTACGATCAGGGCTGGTTTTAGGTTGTGGGTGTCAGATTTCTCTTGTCTTTGTCCTGTAAAGTCACTGTTGGTAGAAGACAAAATCATTGCCCTACATTATGTACCCCATTCCTTGTGTCTCTAAAGTCCAAGTCCACTAAGCCTGGAAAAAGAAACCTGTCCTTGACCTTGAAGTTGTTGTTTTGCTGTTTGGAGGAAAACTAGGACACTGGAATAAAAGCCAGCAGTCAAAGTGTACTTTCAAAAACAACTGTTAAAGTACACATTTTAATAAATGTCAACAAAGGCATTGCACCATCATTTCACCATGGCTGCCTGCCTGGTCCTTCCTGGATATGACTGGCTGAGAGTTGTTTCTAGTTATGAAGGGGACCTAGCTGAGCAGCCTGGCACACAGCAGTGTTGTCTCATGCCTCCCATCTGAATGCATGCCCTCTTTTTTTGCTTGCAGACCACTGTGTCCACTACTATGATCTACGCAACACTAAGCAGCCAATCATGGTGTTCAAAGGTCACAGGAAGGCAGTGTCTTACGCCAAGTTTGTCAACGGAGAGGAAATTGTTTCTGCGTAAGTCACCATAGCCTTATTTTTAGCATACTCTACTAAAATTATTTCCAATGTATATTCCTCCTGCAAAGTCACTTTTACACCATCTATTATATACTGTATGCTTGTATTATCGCTCCTGTAGCAACTCCTTCATACAGAAGCCCTGAGAGGCAAGTGAGTCTAGTCTAAATGGTTTTCTCTACTTTGTTAACTTAACTTCATGATAAAGACAACTTTCACCCTCTAGCGTTTCCATGTGGTATTATTGTTGGTACCATGGTTACAAAGATAGTGTGAACAACATGGGTAATACTAGCAGACTGGCTACTGTCCAAAGCAAAAGCAGAAGAATTCCAATTGGACCTAGAAACTCTGGCCTCAGGGCTGTGATAAAGGCAGAGTAAACACCTGGTTGTATTAATAAGTAGGCAGGTCTTGTTACTTACTGATCTAGTAGATAGAATGTCAGTTTTGAACCCTCTCAAGTCCTGATGGTAAGGGGAACACACATATTGACAGTAGAACCGATCTCAACACACACCGGAGCGCTTTCCATCAATGAATGCCCGTCTGTTTGCTCTTGTTTTACCTCGGTTTCTATCACTCTCCTTCTTCACCTTCTTTGCCTTCTCCATCAGCGGGGTTCTTTTTCTTTTGCAGGGTAGAGTTTCCACAGTTATTCCATTTGTTCCACTGTTACCTGGGGAGATCAAGGCCTCTTCCTGTTTTGGTTCCACAATGGCTGACGCACTACTTTTGTGCCGTAAATTGAGCCTTTATTTATCAATGAAAAATCCAGCCTGGTGGCAGCATGAATAGCATAGTGAAAGCAAGTCTTACAAGGAACCAATCTAAATGTGGATGGTGTCATGCACAATATATACATTTTCTTCATAAGGATAAGTTGAAGCAAAAAATGTGTCTTTTGGCTTTTTAAGAACAGGTGAAAAAAAGGTTTTGTCGGCATTATTTTTACTTTTTTCATCTTTGAAAACAGTTGAAAAACTTATTTGGCAGGTGAAATAAAAAAATTGTCACCATCATTTTTTTAAAAGTGTCTTTTGTTGTAATATTTATGTCAGCCACAAGAGGCTAAAGGGCACCACTACCTCATGTTCTAAATAAGTCTGAAAGCATTCATGTTTTCATTCAAATGTATTTTGAGCTGCACTAATTGTTAGCTTTAACAGATTAAAGCACATTTCTAGCCCAAACAAAGACATGACGGTAATGTTACATAACCTGCTAACACACAATACAGTATATGTACCTTGTGCTTGGAGTGCATGAAGAGATGTAAAACTCACCTGGAAGAAAACACGAATGCTTTTAATCCTATTTAGAACATGGGGTAGTGCTGCACATCAGCCTGTTGTGGCTGAAATGAGGTTTTCAAAAACAAAACAAAAATTATTCTGACAAAAAAAAAATGTATCCACCAAAACCTTTTTTTTTAAAAATTGGTTTTCACAGATGAAATTTGCTGAAGATTATTCTGGCAAAAACTTTGCAAAAATTTAAAAAAAATTGCTGACAAACGCATCAGGTTGACAATTGATATTCTGCCACAAATGAGTGAAAAGCAATTTAAACAGTCATGTCCCCAACAGTCCTTGACTCATTATGCATTTACACCTTTAATGTTTTCAGTTCGACAGACAGTCAGCTGAAGCTGTGGAACGTCAACAAACCTCACTGTCTGCGCTCCTTCAAGGGTCACATCAATGAGAAGAACTTCGTTGGCCTGGCTTCCAATGGAGACTATGTTGCCTGTGGTAAGGAATGATTGTATAAAAATCTATTCTGACAATGTTGCAAGTGAATCCTTAACACGGCATTCATTTGATATTTGCTCAGCCAAGCAGGGTCTGCTTTTTAATTCATCCCTTGAGGCAGTAATGACGGCACCCTTGCTCCCTGGAACTATACACATAGCAATCTAAAAATGATTAGAATCAAAATAAGCAGCTTTTATGTGTGTATGTTTGTGTGTGTTTGCTTATACAGGCAGTGAAAACAACTCCCTGTACCTGTACTACAAAGGACTTTCCAAGACACTGTTAACATTCAAGTTTGACACAGTGAAGAGCGTCCTGGACAAGGACAAGAAGGAGGACGACACCAATGAGTTTGTGAGCGCTGTGTGCTGGAGAGCGCTGCCTGATGGAGTGAGTTCACCTCATTATTATACTGTTTATTGTTCTTCAGTATCCTGCAGTTGATTAAATATCCATCAGTATCTTAGACTACGCTGTGTTATTAATTACACTTTGTTTTTCAGGAGTCCAATGTACTGATTGCTGCAAACAGTCAAGGAACAATCAAGGTTTGTGTTTTGAAACATGCACTTTTTGAAACCAACTGCATCAGATCCCAGATTACTGTCGAGTTATCATGCCCAGTAACTACCTTTGATAAGAGTATAGTCGACATTTTTGCTTGAAAAATGACTGAAAGAATTGATAGTTTTTTCAGATATAATACAATAGCAACATGTCTTTTGCAGGGCAACTTTTATCATGTTTTAAAGGCACATCCATAATCCAAATGTAATGTCTTTTTAATATTATTTGGTGGTCAAAATATAGAACATAGCTGACATGTAAACTGTAGTTTCCGGATGCTTTGAGTGCAAAACAACGTGACGCCATTCACCTTCATTGTCTAGGAAAGAGTCAGTGGCAGAAATTTCAAAATCTTACTCCATCAAATGAAAATTATCTGCATGATTAGGCACCGCAAAGGATCAATGGGAAAAAACAATATTTTTGCTATCTGTGTAAAGTGAATCTTTTTATATTGCTTGAATGTATTCAGGCTTACTGTATATCCCAAAACAACAGGAGCTATTTTATAGAGGTTTTTTGGTGTAACATGTCCAGACTTCTTAGTATACAGGAACAGAGCATGCTGATTTTTCCAGCTGTTTTCACTTACTCTGTATTACTCGACTCAAAATTCTCTTCCATGTGGCATTAACATGCGTTAAAACAGGCCTTTTATGTCTTCAGCTATAGATGAAGCTTTTTCAAAGCAGTTACTGTGCTTATCTTGTTGTTAATAACTGTTGAATAGTGACAGCTATAGATATCACAACAGCCCTGTGTTTTCTCTCCACGCAGGTACTTGAGCTCGTCTGAAGGCCCACCACATCTTCAGTGTGCGAAAGAACCACCATGAGCCATCAGCCTGGTGCAGGGAGAGCCCGGGCCACCTGCTAACCTAGAGCTGAAATCAACTGAAGCTGTCTTATTTTCACGAGCTAAACATTTCAGACAGCAGTACAGACTTTTGGAGCAGTGCATCAGTAAAGCAGGAGAAGATGTGCCGTCATTTGACTGCAGAGGACCTGGCTTGGGCACAAATGGAACGACACTTCAGAAAGCTTTTTTGTTTTTCAGTAAAGTTAATATGGGCTACAATAGAACACCTCTTTATGGTTTTAGGTCAAATCAAAACTTGTACTTTTTTTAAAATTAAGCTGTTGCTCTCAAGGGTACATCCAGCCAAATGCTACTAGTGCGATGAATTTTCCCTTTTAAAGGCCAAAGCACAAGAGAAAACGACATGCAAAAATTATGTCTTCAGAAGAAGCTTTTAATCCCCACTCGTTCGTCACTGTTTTCCCCTTTTATGTGTAGTTTTTGTTTTTTGTTTTTTTTTCATATTGAGAGAAACCAGTTTTAATAAATATCACTTGAATTTCATTCTGTCAAGCGTATCGTCGGTTCCTTTTCTGACTTAAGAGTGTTGAATGTGTACGGAAATCAAGGAGGACCAATGGATTTTGGAGGCGTTGAGAAACTCTTGATATTTCTGTTACTATTGGAACAAAATGAGATGATATTTGACTGTAATTACAGTGAATCTCATGTAACTTAAGGCATTGATCTGCAATTCTGCATCAAACTGGATTATTTTTCCATGTGTGAGCTGTTTGTTTGAAAAATCTGATCTGATCTGATTGAGAATCTGATTTTTTTTTAAAGCAGCAGTGCAATTACTCTTCACATACTGTAGGTTCAAACATCGGACCTGAGCTGCATTGTAACTTTATTTAAACTACAGTTCCAGTGGAGGAGTGATCCATGTTGACAACATTGACATTTAGAGTATTTGGTCAGCGCCGCCAAGACCTGCTTATTTTATGATAACTGAGTGAGAGAGGTGCTTTTGTATTTGTATAACTGAATAAATTATTTCCAAACAATTTTGTCAAGTTTGGTCGTATTTTTATTACATATTTTTTTGGCATTTCAAAGACTCTGACTCTTGAATGAACTTGCATGGCTGAGTAATGTGTTTACTGTTTGTAATGGGTCTAATTTTGGGGTGTTTGAGCCTTGTGTGAAATGGTAATCATTTCAGTCTCCTGAACATGTCCATATTAGCTTAAACATTAATTTGTCAAATCAATTCAAAGAAATTCTGTAATGTTTGTGAAATCAATGGATTAATGATCTTGACAGGGAGACAAAATTAAAAGTACATGAATGTTAATTTTCACAGAGAAGAGAACAGAATTACAATAGAGGCTCCAAACTGCAGACCTGTATTTGCCTGTGGTTGTATTCACAATAATTTTTCAATAAGTGCCTCTTCATTGATTAATAGCACATTGTTCAACAATAAAGACCATAAGATTGCTAAGTACCAGTAATTTGCTATATATTGTATGTAACATTAAATTCTATCCTTATAAGTACCTTTTCTAACTGATTTAGAATAAATTTAAGTAGTCCTGATGTTAAATAAAAAAATGAATAATTAGAGCATGTCCACTTACACAGAGTTGTCACCAACTCTTAATACACTATGGTAAAATTATATAGAAACATTCTTACTGTATAAGTACATACACACTTTTTAAAAGAGCATTCGAATTAATATGGCTGCACACCTGAATTGTGCTGTGCATGGAAATTATGTGAGGTCACAAAAGAACCGTACAGGTGTTTTTCACAGCAGACAACATGCACTTTACCAGGACCCTTAAACCAAAGCATTGATTAAAACGGAATTCAGTCATCATTAATTTTGTTATGCACATTTGGGTTTTCTCTACTGTGACATGTCAAAATATCTGCTTATGTCTGACCCTTTACAAATAGGAGAGTTAAGGAGGTGTTAAGTCAGTCTGTAGGTCCTGCAAAGGGGTCTAATCAGACAGCATAATTGAAAACACCTTTGTGGGTGTCCAATAGTTGTGTTGGAAAGTTTTCTCAATTTAACCTGTATAAAGTAAGGGTGTGCTCTGCAATCATTGTATAATGAATTATTTCTTGTAGAAAGGCAAGTAGTCCTTCATCATTCCTGTTTTGTATTTTGTATTGAACTGTTACTTTTTAACTATGTTACTAAGTAACAATTTTTACAAAACCCAATCAAAATGAGATACCAAGTCATAATTTGTCCTAAATCAAAAAAGTATTTTATCTCTTAATTTAATGATAATAATTACTTTTATCAAAATTATGTTTTACTGTCTACTTATTCAAAACAATAAGATAGGAAGTAAAAACATGTGAATGATATAAAGTTTTGGCTTAATATCATGATTTTCTTTTTAAAAGTCTATCTATCTATCTATCTATCTATCTATCTATCTATCTATCTATCTATCTATCTATCTATCTATCTATCTA
>JBBPCS010000393.1:6086559-6113251 GCA_037974645.1 Hollardia meadi
AAAAAAGGAATTTAATCCATTTTGGGAAAAGGCTGTAACATAATAAAATGTGGGGAAAGTGAAGGGGTGTGAATACTTTCCGGATGCACTGTATAAGGCTCAAAGACTTTTAGCCGCAAAGGTCAGATTCTTTTTGGAGTTTGTGTTTAAACTAAAGTGTATCCCTCTTCCACTCTCCTGTCTCTTCACACATTTAGGCTACGACTGAATTTGAGGACCTGATTGCCGGTCTCAAGATCTCTAGCCAGCAGACCCCACCCCCACCTGCTCCTCCACAAGCACCCACCAGCCAGTCAGATGGCCCGCTGTCTCCACAGTCCTTTGCCATGGTGAGTGTCAGAGTGGGTTAAGATGACAGCAGTGTGGTCCATGAAGAAGATGTTTCAGAGGATCGGAAACGGAACTGTCTGTGAATTAAAAACTTGTTTTTTTGCTGCATTACATTTGATAAATCATCATAAATCTGATCTGTGTGTGTTGTAGAAGGGGACTCTGGTGCTGAAGGAGATGCTCAAGATTGACTGCGCCGGAACAGGAACTCCCTCTTGCCAGGAGGCAGCTAACAGCATCACCTCCGGTGGCCAGCAGCAGAACAGGAGACGCTCGTCCAAGAAACTGGGTATGTAACTGATTACTGCTTACTGCAACCAGATTTACAAACCAAGAACCTGTCTGCATACATCAGCCATGCTTATTTTCTCCCTTTCATCCCATTTTCTGTCACTCCAGCAGCAAATATGAACATCCCCCACAGTGACGTATCGGCTGCCTCTGCCAACCTCTCCAACGCTGTGCTGACCAGTAAGGTGTCAGAGCTGGCACGTGTCTGTGTGGGCTTAGGAATGGCACCACCTGAGTTCAGCTACATAGGCAACAGACAGGTAACAGCCTGTAATCCATGTTTCTCTTTTGAAACGCATCTAAAATCTCTCATGTTCTCCTGCATATCACATACCTTCCACAAATATCTATAAATAACTATAAATCATCAGGAGTGTGTGTGTGTGTCTGTGCGTGTGTGTGGTGGCACTGATGTCCTCTGTCTCCACAGGGTCTAGTAGTGTGTCAGGTGAAGCTGTCCAATGGGTTGATGGTTCACGGTCCACAGTGCCAAACTGAAAATGATGCCAAGGAGAAAGCTGCCTTCTTTGCTCTCCAAAGACTGGTACAACACACACACACACACACACACACACACACACACACACACATATATACACACACACACACACACACACACACAGAGAGAGAGAGTCATATTTTGATCTAAATAAATCACAAGTCATTGCTCCGATGCAGTCTGTGAGAAAATGTTTATCTGAATAATTTGGAACTCAAAAAATCATTTAATGATTTAATTTGTGTGTGTTTTCTGGCTCGTGGTTGCCTTCAGCGGACAAAGAGGATTAATTGTGAACGTAACTCACAGGAGATGGTGCTTCTGTGTAGTGGCTCATAAAGCAGACCAGACTTGTTGCTTAGTTTATATGGCTCTGTCATGAATCAATTACAAAGTTCAGGAAGTCTTGTTTGAGTAACGGCTCAAGTTTGAAGGTTATCAGATGCCAGAATACTTCACAGCAGTTTATAATAGACACAGGATTTTACATCTGTGGTTAAAATCTGGCTTGATTCATTCAAAGTGACTGAATCACAGACTTCTTCATATTTTTATGATGAACTTTTAACAATCTCTGCTGTAAGGTCATTTTCCCTTGAAAGAAATGTAATTCAGTCAAATGATGGATTTATACAGGCGTGGTGCAAAGCTTTCATTGAATCCCTGTTTACATTGCAAGATAAAACTGTTACTGAGAACTGTGTTATTGTTCAGATGTTCAACCAAAGCTCGTCTCTCTGTGTCCTCTTGCTTATCTGTAGAACTCAGTGGGATCAGGCTTCCCCCTCCCACCTCCTCTATACCCAGGAGTGGGTCAGATACGACCCCCACCCATGGGAGCCATGACCCCTGTCTTCAACCAACAAGGTCAGTGGTCCCTCCTCACAGTTTAGTGTCTGTTGTTGAGGGTGTGATCGATGGTGAGGATCTGCTGTCTTTCAGATGGAGAATCCTCAGTAAACTTGGAACACCAGCATACAGGGAAGAGAGGGTTGAGACATTGTATGCAGCCATAAGTTAATAAGAATGCAGTACAGTCATTATACAGGAGACGAGCCCATGATGTGGTACTGTTTTCTGGTGGTTTTTTTCCCTTGTAAATTTGTGACTTTAATCTCAGACAATTTCAGATTTTTTTTAAATTAATATTTGAGTTCCTATCTCTAATCTTGGAAGTTCCTAGTTTTTTTTCCCCTGAATATTAACCTCTCCCCAGGACCCATAAATGTTTTAGTTTTAGTTTTTTTTTACCTAATGACACTAATACACCATCATAGTTCTCTGTAGTTAATAGTTTTAAAATGCTCTTTTCCTCCAGGTGCTTTGCTGTTGCCTCACCAGGGTTACGCCCCTGCCCCCCTGTGGGGAATGACACGTCCTCCTCCTCACCACCACCACCAAAACCAACAGTTCTACGGTGCAGCAGGAACCTTCCCTGGTACCGCCCGCCACCAGCCTCCAGCAGCTCCGCCCATCGGCTCGCACAACCAGTTTATTCCACTACAGGTAGGCTTACACATGTCAACGGAAACAGTCGTAACCCATTTCTATTTTGTTGCTTTGATGGCGTTTTTTCCTCCTGCTGATACAGTAATACCACAGTCATTGTAACCCAGCTTGCTCTCCGACCCTGACAGGTGACTAAAAAGCGAGTCTCAGCCAACAAGAAGAACCAGGAAACTCAAGAGTTTTACAGCGCCGCCCACGCTGCAGCCAGACACCAATCACAGAGGGGACAGTACCAGCCCACTGGCCAATCACAGGCTCAGAGCGGTAAAGTTGACAAGCCACACCAACACGGTACCGACAGCAACACCTCCTCGTCCAGTCCCGGCCTAGCGGACGTCGCTTCCACAACGGCAGCGGGCCTGCACACACCCCCTCGACAAAACATGCAAGCAACAGGCCACACCCCTGGCTCCGCCTCCAAGAGGAAGCACAGAAAGCTGGCCGTCAACTTCGAGGCAGCTAAAGTCTCCGAGTGATGAGCTGGTGTGTGTGTGTGTGTGAGGTGTGTCCGGTGTTTTTAAGCTGCTTTTTAAAGCCTGACTCACGCATCTGTGATCCAAACCTCGTCAATGTGAACATTTCTTTTCACTCAACATTTAATCCGCATAGAAGCAGCTTCAGTTGGGACGAGGGGCACAGAGAAAACTTTCTTCTTTTTTTTAAAATGTCAAACTAAATTATTCCCACTTTTCCTTACTTTCTGCCTGCCTCAAAACACAACAAAAAAATATCAAGCATACGATGGAATTCCACTGTCCCTTCACCTCTTCACTTGAGATCAGCCTTCTGTCACTGTAGCAAAGTCTACCCAACGTGTGCGGAATGTGTTCCTGATGGTGGAAAGGAATCAAGCATGCTAGCTAAAAGAGTAGGGTGCATTCTGGGATGCAGCCACACCTCTTTATTTTTCTTAATTTTTTTTCCCATTGTTCTGATTTCACAGAGCAGAAGTCTATGTCTCTGTTCAGCATACTTCAAGGAAGACTATGATTTATAACGGCTCCCATTTTGTTTTTGTAGCTTTGGCTATTAATGTGTTGTGTTGACGTTGCGAGGATCATTGGCAGGGCAACGTATACGAGCAATTAGACATTCATATGGGATGTAAACAGAACCCAGGTTAGTTAAACTATTACCCAAACATCCATCCACAAACTGCTTGCTGCAGTTGGTGCACTCACAGTTTTCCTGTGCAGTGAGGGATTGTCAGCAGCGTTTCAGAGCTCCTCTTCAGTTTTACCTTCAGGTAAAAAAAAAAAAATGTGTTTGTTGATCTGCTCCATTGTTTATAACCTGTCATGTCTCATATTTGTTGCTTCATTTGAGCTGTTTTCTGTGACGTTGCAGTGTTCCAAGATCTTAGTTTCCCAGGTTTCTCTGCTTGTTCAGTGAGCTTGGCCTGGTTAAGTCTGCCTAGTCTTGAAGAGAGTGAAGTGAAACACTACCTTAAAAGTGCATCATTAAATGTAGATTTTAGAGAAAAACAAATGCGACAGCTACATACTAGTGCCAGCGCATTGAAACCAAAGAAGTGGGTCTGAGGAAAACAAAACAATGCGGTTTAAAGGAACCTATGTAGTCGATGTTTTTAATTAATGTTATTTTCTTAAGGCCCCTCCTGTCAGTCCCAGCACCGTCCATCTACACCTCTTTCACATGTTGCTCTGTATATTTCTTTTCACTGTGCTGCTGTTGCTGAGAGCACAGGAGGCTTCATGAGTCTGAGAACACACACACACTTGAGGGCGGATATGTTGAGACTGATGGTGTTCCTGGTCAGTGCAGATAGTCCTAATTTGGACCTTGGCTCTCGGGGACATGCAGCTCTTCATGCTCCAGCCTCAGATTAGCACTGCAGTGGCAGCGTCTTCCTACTCTTATTAAATACTAAATGACTTCCCTGTACATCTTCAGAAAACTAGTTTGTGTTGGCCTTGTTTCGTTTTTTTAGGGAGGAGTTAGTGTGTTAATTCTGAATTGGCCTATTTGTATCAGAATACATGAGCTTTTGTCAGGTTTGGATCTGTGATGCATTGATCATCTTGTGCTTTGATCTTTTTTTCCCATCTTCGACAGCCTTTTATTTCCTTCAGACTTCTGACACCTCACAGCATTTTTCTAAAAACTAACTCATCTCCTCACCCCCATGCTGATGAGAAGTCGGATGAAGTTTCGTCCACAAAAAACATTTCTGGAGCTTCACATCAAAACAGCGTTGCAGCATTCTCCTGAACAACTGAAGTAGCTGGGGACTTTTTTAAATATACGTTTATGTTTTTAAATCATAAAAAAAGCAACCGATAAAGAACATGAAATGGCTCCATACACCTTGTCCAGCATAATCCCACGTCTCTGGAAGCCGCAAGATTGCAAATTGATTTGAAAAGGCGTTATTTACACCATTTCTTAAGCCGATATCTTTACTATAATCACTATAGGTGGGTGCACAAGCTTGATAGTGTGCACATGCTACATCTAGCGGCTCATGTACCTGTATTCAAGCTTGTGCACCCTCTATAGACAGGGTGTGCGCTAACGCTTTTAGCTAGCAGCTACAGTGAAGATTTCAACGATGTTTTGCTGTAAAGCTCCAGAAATGTTTTGCGGACGAAGAAACTTCACCAGACTTTCCATCAGCATGGAGGTGACTATATAATAACTGGGTGAATTGTTCCTTTAATGACACCACCAAAGTGTAAATGAATGCTCGCTGCCTGTACACATGGAATTATGACATGAGAAAATGATTGGAATAGTGCCCCCAACACACACACACACACACACACACACCACATGTGATGATACTGCACATAACCCAGAGTCAAATAGTGTTAGAATTGCCAGATTTGTCCATTTAATTTTTTTAACTGGACCTTGTGAAGATTTAATTTGATTGTTGCAGTCGACAAACTGAGTCAGATTTGTTAAGTTGGGTTGGACCTACAGAGACGTTTATGCTGCCAAACTCGATTTAAGTCAATGGTTCCGTTTTTTAATAGAATTTAATTGAACAGAAGAATTTGACTGATTTTACACTGCTGGAAAAAAAAACTTTGTATTTCCACTTTTTTTTCGCTTCCACTAATGTATTTTTTAAACCTCTAAGAGATTTGTTTCTTGTGAATATGGGAGCTCACACAGTTTCTAACATTATGTGCTTTTGACACCTTGAATTGAAAGACATACCAACAATTAGGGTTTTATTAATTGTGTGAAGATGTGCTGACGCCACAGACAGCAGAGTTTCTGTCGGTACAAAGTTGTCATTGTAATGTATCACCTGTGTTATGTATATGGGTCTTGTGAGGCGTGTGGTGTCGGACTCCATCTCCTTTACAAATTACCATCAATGATCTTGATCAAGTGCAAACAATGACAATAAGCAGTGATGGTGAGATGACTCCCGTAAGGGTTGGAAATAGTTTGTGTCTGTATAAATGCAGTCTAGCAGTGTTGTATGAGGATGACTGATCTATTTAAACCATTCATATTTCCATGAAATGCCCTCTGGATTGTCTTGAAGATGTTTCTGGGAATGTTCTTCCAGGTCTTGGTCGGTGGTTTTCTGAAGCTGTTTTAAATTCTTGGCTTTCTTGCACACCTGGACTTATTTACACAAACGTACACGCGTATATAAAATCTTTCCATTTTAAAGTTTTTTTCTTTTTCAAGCTATGGATTTTATGCATACCCTTTTTATAGACAGCCTTGGGGGTCTTTTCTGAGTAATCTGAATAATTCTTGTTTCAATAATGTTTGTGGTGGAAGCAGCTGTAGCGACTAGTGAAGCCTATTTACTTTGTCCTTGTTTTGTGGGACACATGCATACAGTATGTTTTTGACGTGTTGGTTGTGATAAACCTTCGTCCGACCCTGTGACTCAAGCTCTGTACGGCTCTGGTGCAATAAGGGGAGATTTGGGAAATTGAAGCACACCTGTTTTTGTGGAAATGTAACAAAATTGATAAATCTCAATATGAAGAGATAGACTTGCTGTTTTGATTCAGGAATGTGCTGTACATATCCATTGAATTAAAGTGACTCTTGTTACGACGTGACTGCTTCTTTTAAGCAGCAGAAAGTTCCACTGCTATTTGCTTGGCTCAAATAGTTTATTATGATATTTCTGACAGTTTACAGAGAAAATGAAAGATCGTACTCAGAAGTCCAATAATTAATATCATCCATTTATTGTAAATGTACTTCATGGTTACAGCCTTGTTTTAATGGCTGATGTTGAGTATATTAACTAGTGTGCATGTGCCCCCATTATTGCACAAAACTAAGAAGTTACTAAGATCAAATGGTTCATCTCCTGATGGGTAAGTCAGCTCAGCTCTTGTCTTTAATTAAAACGTGTGCAACATTTTAACTTAAAATAAGTGTTGTGGAAAAAGAAACTGGATATTTTTGGAGAACAGAGGAAGCTGGATGCCCTGTGACCAACTTCAGCATGTTGCCTGCACTGAGTGTGTATTATTGCAGGCTCTCAGCAGTTTACAGTAAGACAAACTACCCCACAGCGTTTGCATTTTTATGCATTATTTCATGGTAGATTGCTATAGTACCACAGTGATTTCACAAGTCTGGTCATGTTTTTTAGCCATACAGCATGGCTCTAAGGGTGCCAATGTCAGCCTGTCATTCAGTCCATTGATGTGGTCCAGACTGAAACGACTGCTGGTGATGGATGGAATCATTGATGCGATACAATTTTGTCTCGACACTCATGGTTCCCAGTCAGTTGACAGTTGAGGTTTTGAGTGAAATCCTCAAAAATAATTGATGGATTTACATGAAATTTGGTACACGTTTTCACGTCCCCATCAGGATGAAGAGTAATCACTTTGACTCTTCTGGTGCCATCGTCCAGTCCAAATTTATCCAACACTTTGTGACCTGCAGAAACGACATTCACATCAGCCTCAGCTGTAGTGTCAAGTAGTAAAATGTTAGCACGCTAAGACACTAGGATGGTAAACATTATACCTGTCAAACATTATATTAAGATGCTGTTAGCATTTAGCTCAAAGCACTAGTGTCTGTAGAGCACCATGGTTACTGATATTGTATTAGCTTGTGGTAGTGTTCAGGCTCTACTCCTGATATAAGTAGTATATACTTCTTTTTTTCTGTTACCTATACAGCCTGAACACACACTGATTCTCCAGTGTTATTTGCACTTACTACCATAAGTTTGGCCATCTATTCAGTGTGCTGTGTGATTAATTTATTGTACTGGTTATATACAGCGTTTCTCTATCATTCCTCTCGGTAGCCCAAAAAGACAAAATACAAAAGAATCATTAGAGCATTACTTTATTTTCCAAATGACTTCAGAGATGGGTTGTATCAAACGTCATCTTAATTTGGCTGCTTCCAGAGAAACCTAAGAAATTCTAGCTGACTAGATTAAAAAAGATGCCTCTGTATTGCAATTTATAGCTGGTTTAACAATCGCACATCAATAATACCCTTACGGTTTTTGCTGTTTGATTAGTCAGTCAAAAAAAATCGACAGAAGACTGCTAAATACATTAAACAATATGGGAGCAAAAACAGCTAAATGTATGAAAAAAAGTGACATTATTTTATCTCCCTGTCGGACATGATTGCCATGAACATAAACTGACCATTACCCTCAATTTCCCCCCTATTTTAAAAATCCAACTGAAATTACTGCCAAAATCTACAGCCATGCTCGCAGCTCTGAGAGACTGCACTAATGCATAATTGTGCTTTGAGCTAACCGCTAATGTCAGCATGCTAACATGTTCACAGTGACAATACTAACATACATAAAGTGAAGCATGTTCCCCATCTTAGTTTAGCGTGTTGGCATGCTAATATTTGATAATGGACATGAACATCTCTATCAAATTCCATGGCAATCAATCCAATAGTTGATGAGATATTTCACTGAAAAGAAAAAATATCAACCTCATGGTTGCAGTAGAGGGAAAAAGAGAAAAAAAATCCCATAACTGTCCGAGTGTGCGCCCTACAGTCTCTCCCCCCACACCATCTCCATCTTCTGCACATGTGCCTTGGATGATTTGGAGAAGGTGCTTTTGACCACGTTGAGAGGAGCTGCCTTTCTACTGAGGTACACCTTATTGAGACAGGTAGGAAGCCATGACAGCTCCTCCTCCTGGTGCTCCTTGTTCTCTACACCTCCCACCTCGTCCTTCTTGATGTGGGTACATGAATAGGCAAAGATGTATCCCGTCATGAAGGCATCGAACCCTGCCCGGTGTGTTCCTGTGTCTGCCTTCTTCTTCTGATCGGCAGTCTTTGATGGCTGGTCAATAATCTTTCCGTCTTCTGTTCTGCTTTCTCTGCCATCGTCTGTGCTGGTTTTTGTGTCGTGGTCGCTGGTGGAGGTTGTTGCAGATTTTCTGAAGCCAGTATTGTCTTCACAAGTTCTGTTCTCGTTGTCTGTTTTCATGTTCTCTCCTTCATTCTGTTGGGTGTTTCTGTCACTGTCCCTTAGAGGCCCACTTTCTAGACATGACTCAGGCCTCTGCTGGTGATCTGGTGTTTCTTCCACCTCCATATGGGGTACTTTGTTTTCGGGAGCCCCATCAAAGATGGAAGAGCCCTCCGCTGCCTGGTCTCCACCTCCCTTCTCTCGCTGTCTCTTTCTCTTTTTTCTCTTATCCCTCGTGCCTTTCTCATCCTGGAGGATGATCAGGTCGGTGTCATGGGATAATGGACACCGAGTGCCATTGGGACACCAGCCAAATGCCTGTCCGACACACACACACAGAATCAGAAAAACAGCATCTTTCTGGCTTGTCTGTTTTAATAAATATGGTAAAAGACACAGGAAGGAAAAAAGAAGTGTACCTTGAACTAGTACTGAAACCTTATTTCAAGTACTTTTAGTTTTAGTAAAACTGAAAGATTCCTTTTGGTAAAAAGGTCATAAAAAAGAAAAGGTTTGAAACTCACAGAGAAGCGCTGGCAGATATCAGTCTTCCCCTCAGGAGAGGCCACAGCTGGACATACTCTATAGTCCACATAGCTGGACATGTGACCGGCGTACTGACAGAAGTCTACATGTACGTGAGGCCCGTTCCCTCCAGAGGTCACACCGCGACTGTTATCCAGCTTACTGGAAGAAGGAGAAGGAGATGATAGGAAGCAGCAGAGAGACATTATAACATACACGTTACTCTTTAAAATAAGGATGCACAACATTGGATGTTTGATGATATCTGATATGCCGATATTTTCCAACTCATTTTGGTAGATAGCTGATGCTGACATATACACATGTTTTTTCTACCCAATTCATCAAGTCTCTCCTGTAGTGGAATTGGGGCTGGACATAATGGCAAAAAATATGATCACGATAATCTCTCCCAAATTGATTAGTATCGATATTTATTGTAATATATAATTTGCTGCCTGTCTGAAGAGTATCCCTAGGCTAAATGTAAACATTTCACTGTGTAAACACATTTATCTGCCTTAACAAAACAATACAAAGTTAGCTTGCCATGGTTACTGGGATGGTACCTTTTCAGGTGATGGAAAAGATTTGCTGTGTTTCTTGATGGCATATTTTGCAGGCCGTCTTAATACCCAAACCACCTCCACATAACATGTTTTATCATTTTTTTCTCATAACACCTTATCACAATGAGCTGTGTATGGCTGTGTTAAACAAACCAGGTGTGCATTAAGAGGGGCAGCAAGTGGACAAAATTCACACGGTTACATTTCTTTAAGTTTGTGTTCTGCTCGTTTAGCAGGTCTTTGATAGAAATTGACCATACAGTCTCCCTTTTGCAGATGCTTTATCTTATCTGTCATATCAGCAGAAATGTTCATTTTGGAGATATTTGCAGATATTTCATTATAAATTACATTACAAAGAACAAATAAATGTGGAAAATCCAATGGAGTTTAGTATATGCAGGCAGTCCAGATGCTACCGAGCCTTTTTTTTTTTAAACTATGAAATACATATTGTTGCTAAATTTCAATCTGTCATCAAACACTATTCACAAGTATTTATAGGTCTACAATGTCAACACTTATGCCTTGAATGACTGTTGGTGTGTTTCTATTGTATTACAAACTGATACTCACCATTTCTTGTAGGCATACTCCAGATAAGAGGCAGTGAGGCGGAGTTCAAATTCAGTGACATATTTGGTGTCATAGATGCCAGCAGGAAACATCTCAGACAGGTCAGCTGTGAAAGTGGTCAAGCGCTCGGGCAGATGAGCATAAAAACTCTGGTAGAAAGGGACAAAATCGGCTTCATTACAAAAATACAGTTTTTAAATAATTGTAGCATGCTGTGAGAAAGGCGTGCTGTTCAAATGCCAATATAAATCATGGATTTCATTAGGATGACTTTGACATGGTATGCGTCCCTTGTTTTTACCACAGCTCAAGGTAAACCTTTGACAGACAATTTTAAACTGAATTTAATCTGTAATGTTTAGGTATTAACATGCTAAATAACTAGATACCAACTAGAGCTGCCATCAAAGGTTTATTTTGTTGGACCAACAGTCCAAACCCCAAAGAAACTCAGTTTACAATTATATAACAAAAAAAATACATTTAAGAAGAAAATCCTCAAAATACTTGAACAATAAAAATTGATGAATAAAACCTTAATTTTTCTGATGATCATCTAATAGAGTGATCGGCTAACTTGCAGCTCTACTAACAACTAGGTAACACAATGATATAAGTACCCGATTTTAACAATTAAGTCAGTATTTACGGCTGAATAAGTCAAATTAATGAGACACAAGTAACATCAAAAACAGAAAAAGAATAAAACTGAACAGCAAACCTAATAACTTGGTGGTACCTGGTAAAGGAAGGCCATGTCGATGAGGCCGTTGTGGAGCACCAGGGGTTTCTTAGCACGCAGCAGCTCAGTGAATAAGGCCCGGATGTGGACTCCTTGGTCATCTGATCCTCCCTGACAAAGAAGGCAGAGAGAAAAGACAGCTAGAAATCAAATGATAACATCTGATTCACTGTCATGTGCTGTTCTATGATAGTCTTGTCACATGATGTTTATGGTGTTCAGTTAGTAATAATCAAAATAAAGACAACCTTAATGGATAAGCACCAATTTAGAAATGATTTATTCAAAGGATATAAGCATAGTGCAGGCTGCAGCAAGATTAGTATACCATAAATTATTTTAAAGGGCAACTCCACTAAATATATACTTCAAAGTCTTTTTACAGGTCTTGTGGAGAACGGCTGTTTACATGGAAAAAATGGTCTAGTTTCCCCAGAGTGAACAGTGTGAAGTCTGACAAATTACCTCATGTAGTGTCACTTGAGTCAGCACTAGTTGTGACTGAAGACTTCAAATTTGACAACGAAACAAATCTGAGGGCATGGTGTTAGAAAGAAGTGAGCTTACCAGACCAGATCTGCTTGAGGCTAAGATATAGGCTATATGAGAACTACTACTACACCACTAGCATATAACACACACACACACACCAATCTCTAAATGAACTGCTGGCTGTCGAAATGAAATGTGGGTAATGGCCAGGTTTTGACAAGGAAGAAGAACGTGTGGAATAATAAAGATGATATCAAAGTGAAGGCCAGAAAGGCATAACAGAGGGGAACAATAGAGGACACAGTGGGTTCCGGGCAAGGCTCAGAACACACGGCACAACACAGACCAGCATGCAAGTATCATCACCTTATTATTGCCCTTGCAGTATGGGATTCCATGGGCATACTGCTTGTTAAAGTCAAATCCATGCTGTACCAGGAACTGGACTGACTGGGGCTCTATGATGTATTCCTCTGAACACAGCAGGGTGAGGTTATACACCTGGACCAGGTATGTGTCTACAGACTGGGGAAGAGACAAAAGAAGGACAGAGGCAGAGGATAAACTTCACAGACAAAACCCATGTACCCTTAAAGAAGTCTGCAGTGGAAAATTCTCGTATGTGATGCTGATATAGGAAGCGGATCATAGATGATCACAAATCATTTAAGGATGTGTGAGGATTGGCATTCTTTTACAAGTTCATGTCATTCTCATCAGAAATCAATAATAATCATTTGTGCCCATCAATGCTATGCAACTGGAGAAGGCATCATCGTATTGTACCTTGTGGTCCAGCTTCTTGTAACAAGCAATTCCAAGGGAGAGGATGGAGCGGGAGCGAGCTGCATGGCATATGGCTTTGTATCGGTCCTCTATGGATCTGAAACATGACGGCAAGGGTCAGGGTGAGCTGGCAGAAACACAAAAACTCATGCGCAGTAAGAGATGGCATGGCAATGACTCCAAAACCCACACATTGAACACCCTGTTCAATCAAATCCTGTGTTTTTTACTCACTCGGCCAGCAACGATTTCCTGTTTCCAAGACCACTCAGCTCCTAAAACAACACAGGGACAGTAAGAGCTTACAACTTTTTTTTAAAAAATGGTGAAATCCTGTGACAAAACAATGAGTGATGTAGAAGGTACTGAAAGAATCTTCTTAATTTGGGTAACGTCGAAGGGAAGGCTGAGTTACGTTATGTGTGTAAAAGAGGCAGTAGCGTGTGTATGTTATGCGCGAGACTGGGCAGGTCAGTGTATGGAGTAGGGAATAAGAAATGCATGAGGGAGATAAAGAAGGGCAAACAACATTAACCTTAAAGTAATTATAAATATATGCCGCAACAACAATAGGTTATTACCACTATATTATATTACCGCTATTAATAAACAATAAGGAGCGAGGCCAGAGTCGGTGTAACCCAGGTACATAGACACACACACCTGCACTTACCGTGTCCAGAGCAACGAATGAAGAAGACTTAATGGCCAGTATCATAGCAGGCCAAAGCTCTTTGAAATTATCATTTTGGACATCAATAACTGGAACTACGAGAGAAGATGTCATGTTTGTCTCAACGTCAGTGTGAAGACCGCAAACAGCTCGTCTTCCGCAGCTACCGACAGCTAACTGGAATGTTGCTAATTACCTTGTGGTGCCCAAATGTTATTATTATCTGCTACTCTGCGTGGAGACTTTACTTGTTGCTTACTTGTTATATTATCTTCATACATTCGGTAATTTCTCTAACAGTTGTTCATTTATTAAGCATTTATGTGGGTCTACAGTTTACAGCGCCTCCACCGTAAACATTTCAACGTGCTTCTCGGGGTCCTGTGACAAAAGACCCATGCTAGTTTGGCTATTACCTGAGCACAAATAAACATCGTTTGCAGTTAAATGCATGCACAAATGTGTTTTTTTTAAACGATAAATGAATATAAAATATTCACTGGAAAATGTTCATCTCATTTTAATTTTCCTTCTCTGTTTTAACCTTTGCTTTTCAATAAGATTTTCAAGCAGGCCTTTACGATAGACACATTTAAACAGTACGTCACTACACTTAACAGTCGAGGTGAAGTGCGCCATTTTGGCTCAAACAAAGTCAGATACATTCCATCCCTGACAGTCTATTTTAAGTTGTGTCTGTAAAATACGCTGTAAAAGTCTAGAGGACAAATCTCTGGTTTCCACGAGTCAACATTTAATGCTAATCTGACGTTTTCCTGTTTTTAAACCGCGTAAGTAAATAATGATTAAATTCCCCAGCTGAACTCAGCCAAGCTATCTTGACGTTTGCTAACGTTAAATTTGGCGTTGGTGTTTTATTTAAAACTGCGCCAATGGGTGGCTGCTCCGCTCCAAACTGTTCCAATTCAACCAGCACCGGTAAACAGCTGTTCAGATTCCCCAAAGACCCTGTCCGTAAGAAGAAATGGGTGGTGAACTCTCGACGTGACTTCGAGCCCACTCCTCACTCCAGACTCTGTCAGGTAAGTTTACACAGATATTGCCATGTCTGTTTGTGACGCAACTCCTGTTTATTAAGGCTCATACACAGATAATGCATCAGTCCAAAAGAAGGAGTTTAAATGAATAGGACTTACAAAAGTAAAGTGAATTGTTTTATTTATTTTTTCAATGGTACAATATCCCCCTGTGTTAAGTTGTTGTTTTTCATCTAAACCTTTATTTAAACACAGAAAGGCCATTGAGAGCAAGCTCCCCTTTTCATGGTCGCCCTGAATAAAATAAATACACAACTCATAAATATATTATACAATACAATAAACCACCTAAGTTATTCTGAAACGCTCCTTTCCTTCTGCCACATCTGACCTTTGCACTCACTGTCTGCATGTGCTTGTATGAGGGTCTAACGTTATCATTCGCTGGATCAAATGCATGTGTTGTCCTGTCCTGTTACTCCAAGGACCATTTTGAACAGAGCCAGTTTGAGGAGATAGCAAGGTCTTCAGCTGGGGGAAAGAAGCTGAAGCCCAACGCCATCCCCACTCTGTTCAGTTTCGGAGACCCTGCTTACCCTGCAGTCACTACTCCATACATCCTGCTGCCCATGAAACCTGAACCAGGTAACTGAACCTGAAAAGGAATTTCCTCTTGAATATTTTATATTACGTTAGACGTGGCAGGCGAGGATGCCTGTATTTCAACCACAGGAACTGAAGTCCAGGTAGTTTCAGATGCTATTTCCAGTTGGCCCGGAACTGTTGGAGTAGACCCTGTGGTTTTTGACAGGTCAAACTCGAGTCATAGAACTTCAACAACACATTCAGTCAGAGCCAAGTATCATTATTTGGACTAGGAATGATCATTTCTTTTAAATTTTATCAATGTTTAAACAACATGTATGCAGCAGCAAGATCAAGAGAGAGTGGTATAATTATTATTTTAAAGTTGTCACATTTACTGTAGAGTTGAGTCTCGCCCGTTTCCAGCAAGCCTTTGTAGGCATCCATTTTCCCCCCCGTGAGGGTTCTGAAAACCCCTACCCGTTAGTTCTCAGAGTTGTCCTGAATAGTTTGAAGCTTCATTTCTAAAATAAGACATTAGAATTCTAAATAAACATTTGAATGATGTGCAGCTTTTTGCATGTCTATTAATTGTGTTTAGGCCTGGTATTTCTGCTCAGTTGCACATAAGGATTAGGCCATGCTAATATTATTAGTATTATACTGTTACTGCTGCTCTGCTGCTGCCGCTCACACTCTCTCACTTGCTCAATCACACACTGCCCACGCACACACATTACACACTGCCCTATTCCTTAAACAAGGTATACAACTCTTATAACATGACTCATATTATGTATCTGCATTCACTTGGCGCTGAGTAATCCATTTTATCTGATGAATCGCTTCATTCAAATCGAGATTTTTGATGTCATAAAACGACAGATATTTGAAGCTTCATCCGAAAACCTCAATAGAAGCATTGAATGTAAAAAACTGGACTGTGGTTTGTATCCTTGCCTAATTTACAGTATTTATAATGCCTATAAGTTCAGGTGCATGTAAAATGCACCAGATTCCAGCTGGGAAATGCAGTCCTGGTTAAACTTTGCTGTATGTCTGTAGTAGAGAAGGAGTTGAATTTCGGGGACCATGGCTACGCCAGACGCAACCCTCTGCCTGGCCTGGAAGACGAGGACGCCGACAGGACTGCAGAGGACCAGCAGCCCTGCACACAGTGTCAGCTCCTCAAGAAACAGCTGGAGCAGGAGATGCAGCACACTGCAAGGCTACAGAAAGAGGTAGGTTGGCTGCTGGTGTCGCTTTCAACAATGACTCTGTGTTTTTGTTGTTTCTGTTTGTTTGTCTTTCTTTTTTTCTCTCTAAACCATTACCATATTAAAGGAGTTCAAATTGTGTGTATTGGGTCAAATGTAAACACAAATGTTCTGCCAGTTCTACTGTTCAAAGTTCACATTAGCTTAAATGCCCCAAGTATTTGAGAACTGACTAATAATCTAATGTCTCTGTTTACTTTTTCAAGAGACACAAATTGAGAAAGGAAATCAGTTCAGGAGTCATGAGTGTGACTGTTGAATAAATATCCCTCTTTAATCATCTTCCTCTCTGTCTCTGTCAGGCAGAGGAGATGAAGAAGCGTCTGTATCGGCTCGACCGGATCGAGAAGGGTCTCCAGAACTTTCTGTACGAGGACCAGATCCGCGCCCTCTCCCTCACCAAACGCTCTCGCCGGGCCGTCTGGTCTCCAGAGACCATCCTGAAGGCCCAGAAGATCCGCTCTGCAGTGGGCACAAAAGGCTACGAGTACCTGAGAGAGCTGGGATACCCTCTGCCCTCCTACCGGACTCTGTGCAACCGCCTGGAGACTAAAATCATGGTGACGACTGACATGAGCTGCGAGATGCTGGCAGAGCTGGGCCTGGGGCTCATGGCCCCCTGTGACAGTCCCACAGACGGTGTCGGGGACAATGATGAGGAGGAACTGATGGGTGTTTTGTCCTGATCGTTGGCAGTTTGCATGACATGCCGACTCGAACCAAGGGAAGAATGTGCAGAAGACCTAAGCATCAATATAAATGTATGCTGAGTTGACTCTTGTGAATTGTCACCTTGTGCTTGTGATCTGCACCACTAAGACACAGCTTTGCTTAGCTGAAGTGAGGCACCAGGGCTGGCAGGTGTTTCTTAACCACGAGGATGCTGAGCTACTGTGTGTGCAACCACGTGTGATGAGATGTAGGGAGCAGTCTGTGAAAAAGTGGATGACTGTGAGTGTGGGATTGTGTGGCAAGTGTCATTTGCACAAAGCCTGTTGAATTTGCTGCTTGTGTTTACAGCTGTTGTAACATGTGTTCGACTGACGGTGTTCACATGCACAGTAGAACCCTGGTCGTATTCAAGATACTAAAATGTACTGAGAGCAGATGAACTCATCGGGTAACTGGATTATTCTGATAGGACTACAGTGGCAAGTAAACACCTTTAACTGTTTCCTGAACATTATGCAAGCTTTATTTTACAATTCACCCAAATTATTTATCGTCTGATGTGCGTAAAGCTCACAGTTGGGGTAAAAGTGAATGTCGCAGAAGATGTTTGCATTTAAACATAATCAGGTGGGTTTGGGCTCAAACCGTGCTGTTTGAATTTACCTCCTCTATTAGAAATCATTCAAATGCTATCAACAAAATTGGGGTTCACTTTCTTCATTAATGTAGCTATTTTGATTACATTTCCAAAACTGAAACCTTTGCTGTTTTTCCAGAACAATCCAAAATCTTCTGTCAGTAAGTAATTTATCAGGGAACACACCCTTAGCGCTGTCTGTGGTCAGCAAGGAAATAAAAGTAAACCCTCCATTGGTAAATAACTACCACTAGTGTTACTATACACTAGATAGATTGTAAATGTAATTGGATATTTCTTGTCTTGAAATGCTCAAATTTGCATTTGCAGTGCAGTTATAGTTGCCACAATGGGTAACAAATCCCAAACTCAGGCTAGTCATGTGACGTCCGATATCCAACACTGGCACTGTGAGAAAATAAAGTGATTGTAAAGAATTGCCTGTATTTTTCATTGTGTGTGAATGTAAGAGAGACATTTCACTTCATCTAAAGGCAGAGTGCATGTTGGTCTGCACTGTATATCAGCTCACAGTAACAAACTGCATTGTTGTCATCACTAGATTGGTTACATTAGAATTAAAGTGAAAGCTCACGGCTCCACCAATGAAAAAACCCCACTTACCTTAAATACCGCTGTAGTAACTAAATACACACTGGCCTATCAGGTGATGTGTTGAGCTTCTGTCCGAGTTATCTTTACCCTGCAGAAAACAAACTGACATTTTTCTTTGGCCCACGGTGGACTTTGAGCAAATCACTCACGTTAGTGATTAGATATTTGTTTTGCAGTTAGCTTGTTACCTAACCTGAACACCAATATGAAGACAAACATTCAGGCCGAAAGATGTGACCGGGACAAATTGTAGCACACAGGTTTGTGAAGAAGTACCAATTCATTGCAGCGCTACAGTACATGTTACAGTCCAGTTTCCATCTGTTTCTTTAACCAACAGTACAACTCTTCGCAGTTAGTCTTGATTGTCATTGATTTTGGCCTGTTACCACGGTTTTGTTTGCCATAGGATGGCATTCACCTCTACACAGTCAAAAGCCTGACTCAATTACTCAGTACAGAGATCAATATCACGTACAAGTAGTTCTTTTGATGCTAAACAAAAATGAACTAAATGCAAACGTCAGCATGCTAACTAGGGATGCACAACGTATTTTCTTTCCTACTCATAACCGATAATTACCTGCTTCTCATGACTGACACTATAAGATAACCAATAATTTCACATTTTTGTATTTTAAAAAGAAGTTGATAACCTGTAGTTACTGCACACCTGAGAGAAAGGCTTGGATCTCGTGAGCAAAGATGGATGATTTAATATTCCCTAACTTTAATAAGACAGCTGGTATAAGGGTTCCTCTCTGAATCCTTCTGAAAACTGCTGTCTTCCTCCGAAACTGTAAAACCACACCAACAATGACATCATGAGCACGACACTACTGCACTACTTCTTCTACTATCGGTTCGATATACACACTCAGTGACATTGCTAACATGGTGATGTTTAGCAGGCATACCATGGTAATACCATGTTCACCATCTTAGCTTAGTGTATTAGCATGCTAACATCTGCTTATTAGCACTAAACACAAAGTACAGGTTTTTCATGCACTTTTTGCAGGTTTTTTTTTTTAATAAGCATTTCTCATAAACCAAAGATTGAGGCCAATTAAAAAAAATTTCAAATGATCACGCTAAGAATCCTCAAAATCATTGCAATTCATCATGAGGGAAACATGTCTGCACTTAATTTCTTGACAGTCTACTCAATATTTAGCTAAACATTTAACTCAAAATCAAAAATGTCACTCATTGTGGTAGGCCTAGTAAAAGAAAAGTCAGGGGACCACCAAAGTTAATAGGATTCATCCTTTTTGGGGAGCATGAACATCTCAATAGTTTGGGCCAGTCCATCAAGCTGCTAGCATGTACAAAAACAAATTGATAATTGCAGTATGTGTCCCTGGTGGAAACACCGTTACTCTATAACAGCCTTTGTTTTTAAGAAGTGATTTATTAGATTGAAGAGACGTTAAACTGATCTCATCTCAATAATATTAATAATGAAAGCACTTAAGTTGATTAGAAACACTTAATAGCACAATTTTAAGTTTCAAAAGATTGTGACCCCCACCCCTTGCCTCACAATGGTTTCATTTAATGCCCTCCAGCCCCCCAATGATCATGGGTTTCGGTCAGTGTTAAATACTTAAACAGCTTTATGACAGACTTTGACTTTTCATTTTACTGTCGTCATTTTAGGGGTGTCCTAATTCCTTAATACATACCATTTCTGAGCAGGTCTTGATTATGTAAGCTATAGTAGCATGTAAAGTAAAGGCACACTATGGAGGAGTTGATGAAGCAAGCGAGAAAGAAGGGCTGGCCAACAATCAACCAACACTCCAAAAATCAGTACGCTTACATGAATTTTTCAGTGTTCTGTTGATAGACACCATTGTCCCACAATGCAATGCAAAATGGAACCGGAGGAGCTGGAGTGTTCTGCATGGAGACCTGGTGGTTTAAGATGCTGACCATAAATAAATAAAACACCACTTTGAGTCTGGCTGAAGATCTTTGCTGTACAATTCTTTCTCCCCATATTTAGACATCTCGACTGTTGACGCTGATTTCCACAGAAATTAAATAAATTGCAAGTGATGGTGAGATAAAAACAGCAAGAACAAATATCTATTGGTATTGGACATAATATGAGAAAACCTCTGTAGCTTTATTTGCACTGGTGATTTACTTACTTTCAAATTAAAGTCCTTTGACACCGTGGGGGTTTGAGACTACACACTAAATGCATGTTTGTGTACAGATACTGCTTGTCTCTCTCACGATCTCTCTCTCTTTCTGTTTGTTTTGGGGGACGTGCTAAGTCAACCCCACAGGCTTTAAAAACAACAGGGGTTTACTGTCTGTTTATGTGGGTCAGGACAGGGAGAGGACAGAGGTAAGTGTTTCTTTTTGGGCTCCAATTTTGTTGTCTTTTTTATTTTAATAAGTCTTTTATTTTGAAAAGTAAATGATGAAATATATCAACCGATTGTATTTGATTGTTGTCTTTTCAAAAGAATACATTTTGTGCCAGAGAGATCATTTTATTTTCTAAAAACTACTCTTGAAATGATTGATTTTAAGGTTTGTTAATGTGCTTAATTTAGGCACTTAATACAAATTCAGTCCTCAGTTTATGGGACGCACTAGTGTAACTCCTTCATGTTGATAAAACTGGGAATGTTTTGAGATAAAAGTGGGCATTATTTTAAAGTCATTTTAAACCGACTACCAAACGAGGCACGTTCGTCTGTTTGTACAATGTTTGTTTGTCACTGGAGATGTAAATATCTTTGTCCCAGCCTCCCTTTGTCTCTCTCCCTGCTGGCCTGGCTGTCCATTTGCCCACAACATTCTTCTGTCTGTTGGCAGTTTACCCCATAATAAACTCTTTCTGCAGATTATCTCCACATGTGATGAGAGAGACAATGAACCCTCATACTCGTTTAATTATTTGGGGATCAGACTGACTGCCCATTTGGTTCAGGGCTGGGGGAAACCTGCCAGAGATTCAATCTGCTTTCAGCCCAGCCTGCCTGCCCACGCTGTAGTCTACAGACTGCATTCGTGTCATCGTGATTGCATTTATTATAGGACTCAACTTCACTGACTTCATAACTTTAAGATGTTTCTTTAATTATGTCTCAAAAGTTTGTTAAAGTCTATTGATGTGATGAAAATGGAGCACCTGTATGACAATGTACAAATTGCCTTTTTGGTCAAAGTAACATGTATCTTTCTTGTCAGGTAGATTCAGTGGAGCCACCCAGGGAGGGACAATGCACTCCCTCTCGTCGCTGTGGCTGTATGCGGCCCTGCCATGTCTGCTGTGGGCCTCACAAGTCAGTCTGATAGTGGAGGGGGAAGATCACGGCTCCACGATCTGCAAACCCGCCCCCCACTGGGAAATAAAGGGACATGCACCCATGCAGGAGCTGCTGGGAAAAGTGGTCATGGTGGCGCTACTGAAGGCCAGCTGACAGTTCTGTCTCACTCAGGCCTTCAAGTAAGACAACAGACTTCATGGAGCATACAGTATATAAGTGATAAACACAGTGTAAAACTGTTAAAGTGCAGGTTTAATAAGTGAGATTCAAAACATCTTTTAAGGTGAAAAACAACTTTAAAGATGTTGGGACATTAGAAACATTTGGCCTGAGTTCATCTGAATATTAACAGAAATGAATGATGGCTGAATTCCATTTAGCTGCTTCAGTTTCAGGGTATTGAGCATGCTGTCTCATTGTTTGGACACAACAGAATTGAATAGAAGAGAGCGATAGTTAATGTAATAACACCTTTGCTTTTCCTTTATACGAGAAGTCAAAATGTCTGCTTCTACTGTTGATGGAGCTGATTGAAGTTCTCACTAATAATTATTTACAAGTTTACAATCCATGTCTGGCTGGACACATGACTGTGGACATGTGAGTTCAGTCCCTTACATTGTATTATTTTGCTTATGTGCATTTATTCAAATTTTATATTTGTGTCAGGCACCTGAATGCAGCATTACTGGCTAAATGCCTCTTGTGTGAAACATTGTGTTGCTGCACATTCAGTATGTACTGTATGTTGTGCAGCATGTTTTAATGAGTCAACAAATCACCAGTTTGTGGCACTACTACCAACCTAGAATGTTAATGCTAATTTTCAATTAGCATTAACATTCTAGAGTTAAGACTGTTGTAATTTATTGTGCGACACATTCAGTCACTACATCAGACCTTTTCCTTATGCACACACTTCAACTGTTGACACACAGCTAAAGTAAAGAATATGATAATCTGCTATCCTGCTATAATCCAGAATGAGCACATGTAGTATACGGTATGACCTTGTTTGCATATTAAAGGGTTGAGTGTGGAAATACCTCTCAAGAGAATTTGACCAATAAAGACCTCACGAGGGCTCGAAAGTTCAATGATCAGTTCTCATATTTCACGATTCTCATGGTACAACATGATTGGGCATGGGCAAACCGATTATTGATGGTGAACTCCTTGTGCATTGATCTCAATAAAGAGTGAGTGTTCCTATGTGTCCCTCTGTAGCATTGGAAGCCTGCGTAGGAAGCTGGACCGCAGCAACCTGACAGAGGTGTCTTATATGATAGTCAATGAGCGAGATGCTCAGTCCAGAGCCATGTACTGGGAGCTGAAGAGGAGAACGCCCCCTGGTGTTCCAGTGTACCAGCAGGCTCCTTTTCAAAATGACGTGTGGGAGGCTCTGGATGGTGACAAAGATGACTTCCTGATCTATGATAGGTAAGGAAAGCCACCTCCTCCAGACATGTAGATCACATTTATTCTTTTTTTAAAAATTCAAAATCCCCAGTGGGTTTTAGCTCTTTGATGAGACTAAAGTGAAAACATAAAATGCAGATAGTTTTAGTACTAGTCCCAGTTAGGTCCCAGTCCCACTAGGCTTGCCAGTTGTCAAGGTCTCATGTCATGGTTTTGACTTTGCTCCATGTTAATACATATTTACAACCACCATTTTTCTGTGTGTGTCACATTTAAAAACAGCTATGATTTATCTCCCCATGCGAGCATGTTAGTTCTGAACCACACACAGTCTGAGATACAATGGTAGCGTCAAATGAATTGTATTTCAAGCAAATCTTACAATTAATAACTACATAATTTGTTTGGCCTCATATTGTGAAAATGAGGAGGGAGCCAATAAAATTGCAGTGATTTCCATCTGTCTTTCTCTTTCTTCTGCAGGTGTGGTCTGCTCACCTTCCATATAGTGCTGCCTTACAGCTTCCTGCATTACCCCTACGTAGAGGCTGCAGTCAGAGCCACTTATCATAAAAACATCTGCAATTGCTCTGTGAGTAATGACAAAACACACAAATGCTTGCACACATCAACATGCATGCAAGTAGTTGTGAATAGCAAAATACTGTCCTTCACATATGATGTTTTTGTCGAGCTTGAATTACTCACTCATATCAAAAATGATGATGCTGTTATAAACTATAAACTACAAAAATAGAGTATAACACATGTTTTATCATTCCCAGGCTAATTCTACTTCCCCAAGCAAGAACAACACCATGAGGAACGAGACGGTGCAGTTTAATGTCAACCCGACAACTACAACACCCACGATTCAATCTGACACTGATGATACAGAGGAGGGCGACACAGCTCCTGGGGCGACTCATCGCCAAAGCCATCATCATCATCATCATCATCATCATCATCATCATCAACCTCATCATTCGTACCACCACCACAATCATACCAGTCACCAGAATCAGTCCCAACACCAGCATGAGATAAGTCAGAATAAAACTCACAGTCTTCATCATCTCAGTCATCATCACCCTCATCATCAGCATCATGGTGGGATGGAAGTGGATAATTAGGATGCCAATTAAATTACTAGTGTTTTTACTTGCTCCTTTTTTCTTTGTCTAGTTGGGATGGGTTTATGTAATATTTGACTTTTGGTGAAATATTTTCACTGTGATGGCAGAGTACTCAGCAGTTCACAGAGCAGTTGACTGTTTAAGCAGGAATCGGATTTTGTGGTTTTTTCTCTGTTAGCATCTCCACACCTCTCTCCTCTGTATGGGTAATGTAGCCAGTCCTGCCTTGTATCTTCTCCCATTAATGAAGTCTATGGTGTAAAACCTGCCTGCAGGAGGCTGTAGATGGATGTGTGTGGAGAGACTGGATGGACTGATGGTCATTGTCACCCAGACAGAGTCGGAGGATGTTGTACACTGCTGCTGAACAAACCTCAGTCAGATTACTGTCCAAATCAGTTTCTTCTTCAGATAATCCTGTCTCATGTAGGGTCTGGAAGTGAGCTACTACATTACTACGTACATATAAGTTTCAAGTGCTGTCTTTTATTAATTTAAATGTGTACAAGCATTACAGGAAGTGGTATGGTAATTTAGTGTACTAATCCAATGAAATAATTCGATATAATAAATCACACCAGCAAACACAGTATTTTTCACTTGTAGTTGCTGTGAAGTATAATATATAATATAGTATTAACATACTGTAACATACTGACATACTGTACATTGCTCCATTTAGTGACTTTTACAGTAGATGGGAAACCTTTTACTTTTTTAGGAGAATTTTAGGTTGTTGTTCTCCATTAAAAAGAAAATACATTCTGAAAGTGTTTGTTCCAAGTTGTCTTTGACATTGTTAACCCTTTCTATTCCAGGCCCATTTTTGTTTATAGTATACGTTGTCTGTAACCCGGGAACCTGAAGATTAATTTGAGATGCAGCTCACAAAGTGTTTTTCTAGTCATAAGTCTGTAATAAACATTATGTTTTGATTAGGCGCCTATTCAAACTAGGAAACTTTAGAGTGTATAACGGCTTAGAACATTATGATGGAAGGCATTATGATTGATTATGATGGTCGTTTCCATGTTCAGCTCAAGACTTGATAAAAAATGGTCAAAAATCCCTCCAAAATTTGTTTGATAACAAAGACTTTGTGTAAGAATTGCATTTTTTGGAATGAATAGAATTGGGCTCATTGAATCCACAAGGGTCTCAGCTTTCCAGTCATACCCAATTTATGCAATTCCAAGCAATGCAATTGTTTAGAGACCCCAGGATGCAGAAATATTTAAATACACAATTATTAAAATAGGCAAAAATAACAGATTTGTACTGTATGCAAAAATTGCATGGTTTTTGCCAAAAAATGGGTGCCCATAGAATCAATTTTCATATAGATATGATATATGTGAGAGGTCAAGGGACCTCTTTTAAAATGGCTCTGCCAGTTTTTCCCTCATGAAAAATGTAACCTAACTTTGGAGCATTACTTCGACCCCTTCCCGACAAGCTAGCATGACATGGTACCAATGGGTGCCTTGTCTAGTTTCATGATACCACTACTTTTGAACTTGCTTTAAAAAAGGCAGTAACTCTTTCTGTGACTAGTGTAGCAACTGGTGATGGGAGTTTGTTGTGTCCTCTTTCTCCTAACATGTGAGTGTTAGATGATAAGATTGATGCTACTCTCATATCTGTGTACTAAATATAAAGGTATAGCCAACAGCTGGTTAAGTTAGCTTAGTAAAAAGACAGAGGGAAACAGCTAGCCTCACTCTGTCCAGAGGTGACAAAATCTACCTACCAGTACCTCTCAAGCTCACCAATGAACAAGTTATAGCTTGTGTGTTACAAATAACCAAAGTGTAAAAACGACAAGTTGTGGTTTTACAGGGGGTTATGTGATGGAACTATTTTTTGACTGGGAGCAGTACTTCCTGAAGGGTCCACTGTGTGTCTGGCAACCCCATGGTGATGACACACCTCCAGGTGCGCGGGGCAAGAAATGGTCCAGTGCTGACCCCTGTAAAACCACAACTTGTCATTTTTACACTTTGGTATTTCTGATGATTTAACCAACAATACAGTGAGCTTTTGAGGTTCTGGAGATTTTGTTGCCTTTGAAACAGATCTGGGCTAGCTTTAACCCTGTTTCCAGGCTTTATGCTAGGATATTGAAGCTCAGCTTTTGGCTGTAGCTACATACTTAGCATGACTATATTTTCTTTCTTCTCATGTAACTGTCACTAAGGTGAATGAGCATATTTTCCAAAAATGTCTAATTGTTACTTTAAGTATTTGTAAATCTTGCTTACTTTGTCTATTATATGAAACAAAAACAAAAAACCCACAATTCACCTGGATCTGCATCCCAGTGACAAAGATTAGATCCATTATTATTATAACATAAATACAGTCAATGGGCCTAATTAAGAGATTCAGAGAATACCAAATTGAACGGAATCCTATAATTAACTCTAATTTATGTTTTATTACTATAAGAACTACTGAAATTAGTATAGTTACAATCCTGTGGACTTCTGATAGATGGGATTTAGCTAGCCGCTACTTGACCTGCTATGCTAGAATGAAGGAAACACACTGCCATATGCCATGCTGGACACACACACACACACACACACACACACACACACACACACACACACACACACACACACACACACACACACAC
>JBBPCS010000393.1:6116357-6126495 GCA_037974645.1 Hollardia meadi
CTCTCACTCTCGCTCCCGCTCGCGCTCCCTCACACACACACACACACACACACACACACACACACACACACACACACACGGAGGCTACAGTTGCATCACCAGTGAATTATCATGCCGTTCCGCGTTATTAAACATGACACTCGGCCCAGATAATGGAGCCTTTCTTCATCTCAATTTGGAAGGCTAATCTTATTGCTTTGATTAGCAGCAGCTTCATTTGCATATCAAGGCCTCCCCTCCTTTAATTCCTCCATCGCAAATCCCCTCTTTATAGCTGTAGATAAAAGGAATCTATCTATATGTATCTTTCTTTAGAATCTCTCCCGCCTTCCCCTCTCTTGTTCTTCGTTAACTCCTTCTCCATTTGTTCAGATTCTTTTTCCTTGTTTTCCGTGGTCATCATCAGCTCTGGGAAGTTGTCTTTATTTCTCTCCTTCTTTACAGGATTGGAAAGGTGCCTATCACCAAATGAGAAGAGAGGCAAAAGTAATGCATGACTTCATCAAGATGTAATTGGACATAATGGCCAGTAATCCTAGTCACTTATTGTCCAGCAGGATTCACACTCGAGGAGCTAAGACCAGAAAAAAAAGGAAATGTTTTTTATGTGAATTATGGCCTACCATTAAAGTGTTACAACTACAACAATAAACTTAAACAACTGCACTTTGGTCACTTTCCACTGTTGTGAATGGTTGGATTTGGTTTGACCTTGAGACAAATAAACTTTTTTAGTCCAGGACATTCTTCATACATTCATAAAAACTGTTTCTGTTGGTAGGAGACACAAGTGCCTGACTTCATTATTTCTGACATATGGATAAGATTTAGCCTCTCACTAAATCTGATAGCACTTAATTTTTCTACTTAATGGCCTCGAGCAAACACTACACCACTCCGTAAAACAGTGAGATGACTCACCACACAACTGGGATTCATGCATGTGATTTATGTACATGTGTGGCAGATACAGTATGATCTAATCCAGTGACTGTAAATAAAGATGGACGATGCGTCTCCACTTCCTTCCACTGTGCAAAAATGAAGCACAAAATATCCCGGATAGGAGTGCTGCCATTTTGCGCTGGTGACGTCATTTGGAGCCAGAGTCTGCGCAGTAGTGATCGGGTGGTGGAGCCGCGGTATCGAGTTCCCGCCCATACACCCACCAGACTCAATCATAAGCAGGGCTCAGCTGTCAATCATGACGTTTCACCCTGTTTTTTTAGCATTAAATAACTAATTAAAACAAAATGGATCAGAAAAATGAACACTTGAGCATCATTGTGATAAGAACTACTTGAATTGACAGAAATCATCTTTGGAAAATTTTTTATTGGACGTGTACTTTTTACTCATGACCTCATGATCTGATAACATGAAGGGGGAGGGGTTTATGACCTATACTGCAGCCAGCCACCAGGGGGCGATCGAGATGTTTTGGCTTCACTTTTTGGGAGCTCTCGTGTCCGTCTTTATTTTACAATCAGTGATCTAAAATGAGGTGGTAATCGTCTTATTGTCAGATCAGCAATTAGAGCAAATCAAAAGTCTCAGAAGAGTGTTAATGCAGTGTTTATGTCATGAAGGTTTATTTCTGCATTGCAAGTTGTATAAATTGAGTTTAAATGGATTAATACTCACATACATGCTTAAAGATGGAGTGGAGATCTCTCTCTCTCTCTCTCTCTCTCTCTCTCTGATGTTGCCTTAGAGAAATACCAGCCAGAATCGCAGATGTTGACACGATACGTTTTATTATTAAAAGCTGCTAATGAGAGAGAGCCACATGCCATTTATTAGGTGACTGGATAATTATTAGACTACTTCTTAATACATTTTCATCACCACAGAATAATATGCCAAACCTTAAGCATTTCTGTTCATTACGCTTTGTTCATTAATCACATGCATGCCTAAGCACAAGAAAGTGTTTAATGCTAATTGACAAATCTTTAGATTGATCGCATTGATATTGTATTGACACAATTGATCCGTCCACTCTCACCTCCATGGTGGAAGAAGTACCTAGATCGTGTACTGTAAAGTAACAATACCACAATGTAAAAAGTGTTGTGTAACATATTCTGTTGCAAATAAGACATGCATTTGACTCAAAATAAAGTAAAATTACAACAGTATTAACATTGAATATTGTACTCATTATACAGAATGAGGTATTTCCAAATCATATATTATCATTATTATAATTATTGATACATTTATGTGTAAGAATAACTAATGTGACTAATTATTAACTACTTTACATACTGCCAAGTAGCTTAATTTATGATAATAAATTATTATTTATTAGTTGTTTTCCTTTTGAACTAGATAACCTGAACCTGCAAAATTAGTCATAACAATGTCATATAAATATGATAAAAGTACCTCAAAACTGGTCTTGAGTATCATCTTTGAGTGAATACACTGTTACGTACACTGTTACCACTGCCTACCTCAAAAAAACAACATGCAGCTACAACAAGGTGCAAAAATAGAGCAACATCTGTGGAAACCAGATGACGAAAGACAAATTCATACTGAAGCATGAATATTATGTGTAAAAATAAATGCTGCATCATCAAGTTTATTCTGGAAAGGGCAAATGCGAGAGCGCTAAAGGTCAACCTGAGGCTGATGTCATGCCACATGGTAGAACACATTCAAGCAGCTGATGCTGCTGTAGGGGGGACACCATGTTAAATCTGATGAGGAGTGGTTTTTAAAAAAAAAAAAATTGCATCTGTGCACATCTGCATGCAGGCCTCTTGTGTGTGTGTGTGTGTGTGTGTGTGTGTGTGTGTGTGTGTGTGTGTGTGTGTGTGTGTGTGTGTGTGTGTGTGAGAAAGAGACAGTAAAAACAAAGATAGAGATAGTGGCTGTCTTTTATAGGATGTTGGCCAATACAATGTTTTATGTATCTATAAAGAGCTTCAAGGCCATGTCGTAGTTGAGTGCAGCATCAAAAGCTTTTACCTATTTACTTGTGTGTCAGCACTGAAAGCCTGAGGTGCTTCAGTCTTGTAGTCACCTTAATGGACAATTTTAGGGCCGCCAATGTGTACAAGCAACATTATTCCGTAATTCTGTTAGCAGTGTGGCCATGCACTGTTTTCCTTAAAGGACGATTTAAGAAGTGTTTGTTTTTATTCAATTTGCTGCAAAACATCCACTGCCAGAAGTCTTTCAGTTATCTGTAGGGAATATTACTACTCCATATATTTTGTAGTATCCATTTCAGCCACTTATATAAAAATATTCTTAAGCTTTAATTAACATTATAATAACAGGGTTTTACATAAATGGCTGGGAATCAAACATTCTATATTTTATTTTTATTTTATTTTATGGAAATGTATTGTTATAGTTTTGCACAGTGAAATTATAGTTGCTATTTCCTATTGTTTAAAATGTTTTTAAGTGTACTTGTATAGGGAAATGTCAAGTTGCTCAGTACTTGATTATTTAAAGAAAGACCTTTTGGCAATCAAGCACAGAGTGAATCTGATGAAGCAAACGCTTAGTTTGCTCCTTGATATTTTTAATGTAAACTGTTAATAAAATGGTGTCAGTTGTATCCCGGTGTGTTCTTGAATGTCAACCTTTTTATTGTTCTATTTACCCGGCACTAGCTGGCACCCTGGAGAGCAGCACTGCTGTGCACAGGGTACCTTTTATTATTACTATTACTATTATTATTACTATTATTATCATTACTATTATTATTACTATTATTATTATTCCATATTTTTATTATAATTAATTCAAACATTTAAAAGCTTTTCCCACACTTTTCACACACTATAGCGCAACTGATTGGAATGTAAATGCAAAATATGAAAAATTAAATAACATGAATCAAAAGAATAAATAACATTAATTCCACCCCGGACTCCTCCTCCTCCTCCTTCTACATTCTTTAACTGTATTGTTGATTTAACAAAAATTTGATGTTCAAATCTAACTGTATAGCCACTTGCTGCTATAAATCATTTGCTGCCTTGTGTGCCTATATTGAAATGTACGTACATTGACGTGTCCACATTCCCAACAAGTACACTGCTCTCAGCACACTACAAATGGAAGTTTTATTATACTTTCCCCAAATACTCAGAAACCAATCAACATACCTTCAATGCAATGATATGACCTGTGTCAATTAGTTTTTGGTCACCAAATCCAATGAAAAGACCAAAAACCATCAATGAACTGATCCTAACCAGTATGTATCCAAACCCTGATATATCTTTATAGAATTATACTGTTCCTCTGTGCCATCAATGAGGCACACTGTTGCAGTGGGTGACATTTTCCTTCATTACCATGAACACAGGGCCTAGCCCTAGCATTCCCAATTGGTAATATTGTTGGTGCCACTAGTGCAAAGACAACCAGATCGCTAGTGCTAGCAGCCAGAAACAAAATTGTTAATTTGGCTTTTGGCTTTCTTGCAGCTCTTGGTTTGTTTTCTGGCTCCTAGTTACTGGCTACTGTCCAAAGCAAACAACTGTAAGAATCCCAATTTGAACCAGAAACTTTGATCTCAGTACTATGATAAAACACCCAGTTAAGTAGGCAGGTGTTGTTACTTACTAATCTAGTAGAATGTCAGTTTTGAACCCTCTCAAGTCCCGGTGGTAAGGGCAAACACATCTATGGGGGTACAGACTTTGACACACCTGTCCGTTTTAACTCGATTTCCATCAAGTCAAGTCAAGTCAGTTTTATTTATATAGTGCCAATTCACAACAAAAGTTATCTCATGACACTTTACATGTAGAGTTGGTCTAAACCATACTTTTTAATTTAACTAAGACCCAACAATCCCCCATGAGCAAGCACTTGGTGACAGTGGCGAGGAAATTACTCCTTTTTGCCTTCTTTGCCCTCTGGATTAGTGTGTGTCCACTTTCATGGTTTCATTTTTCTATGGCTATTACACTGTACAAACAATATTTATTTGATAATGACAAGTTTAAGCAAAAAATGAAACTATATATTTGTCACTATTCATGTCTTCAGTAGGAATCAGTGCCACAGACAGGCCGGGAGAGACATTGTTGGTTTTGGTCTTTTTGTAATGATTGTAAATGATTGCAAATATATAAGTTATAAAGTACTGAATTGACTCATATCAGGTTTCATCATGCACTTTTTTCAATGCCGCCCTACGAGTTAATACCTTGAATGAGTGCATGATGATCAGACCATTCACGATGTAAGATAACAAACTATTGTAAACAGATGGATTGCATTTTAAAACAAAGCTTTTTATCTGATTTTAGACTCTGTGGCAGTAAAAGTGGAGGGTGTGACCATACAGCCATTGCAGGAGAGTTCATTGACCTGGAGGTGAGCTACCAGCTCGCCCTGATGAGCAGTCAGCATTTTACTCACTGCTTGGGACCTCCATAAATGCCCGTTCAGGCAGGTTATTGCTCTCTCCCTCGTAGCCTATTGTACTCAATATCTTCAGTTGTAATTGCCCTCTCTTGTGTTGTCACATGTAGATGAATGAGGTGGCGAGAGGTGTGCAGTATATAAACAGGGAACAGTCTCTGTCTCAGTACCTTGCTTTTCCCTCAGCTTGCCTCAGCATCTCTGCTCTCGCTCCTCCACCCACCAAACACCACCAATATGGCCTTCACTGGAAGATGGGAAACCGAGACCCAGGAGGGATACGATGCGTTCTGCAAGCTGCTTGGTGAGACAGACTCAATTTAACATGCTTCTCAGCCACAACAACACACGCACTAACCCTAACCCTTCTCTGTCCTCTCTCATTTTCTGGATACATTCGGGCTACTATAACCACACACTCCTCTTCTTTCCCCACCATAGGTATCCCTGATGACATCATTGAGAAAGGCCGTGACTACAAGCTGATCACAGAGGTCACTCAGGACGGTGATACCTTCTCCTGGACCCAGATCTACCCCACAAACGCCAAGGTCACCAACACCTTCACCGTCGGCAAGGAGTGTGACATGGAGACCATTGGAGGAAAGAAATTCAAGGTAGGAAGCAAAGAATCCAGAGATAAATCTATGAGGGGGATTATAAACCCAGCAGAAAGGGAAGGGAGGATGAAAGTGTTCTGACTGATTACAACCTGTGTTTTTTCAGGCCACTGTGCACATGGAGGGAGACAAGCTGAACACAACCTTCCCCAACTACCACCACACCTCTGAGATCAGTGGAGGCAAGCTCATCGAGGTAAACACTCTCATTTAGGCTTTTAGCGCTGAGAACCAACGCCACAACAGCCGTTATTATATTCAACACCCGCAGGGATTGTTAGAGTCATTAACGTTATATTTCTTCAGCCGGCGATCGGCATTTGCTAACGAGAAAATCAGTCTCAAACATACAGTAGAGCAGCGCAAGTGAGTGCATCTGGAGCAATTTCACAGTCTCACTTTTAACCTTTTCATCCTGAGTCAGAGTGAGATGATTCTCCAAATGTTACTGTTTTTCAGTTCCATGTCTTTTCATTCTGCTTTTGAGAAATTTTCAAGAATGAGCTTCTTGGATAATTAGGAAGACATTATGGTACACAAAGAAAGTCAAGTGTGTTGATTTTTTAAAATAAAAGGAATGTTGTGTGTTTTAGATTTGAAGAGTAAAAAAAGAGATTGCATGTGACTATGACAGAGTGACTGTTTTTCATCCATTTTGTGACTGAACCTTGTGAAAATATGTATGTTTAATGACTATGTTTTACTGTGGATGTGTCAGTTACCAGTGAAATTGTTTTGGGAACTATTTCAGCCGTCATTTTTGTTAAACTGCTGTGATAAGGAAGCATCACTAGGCACTGGAATAACACATTCTTTGCTTTAATAATTTACTACTTACTCTGTCTCTCTCTAGACCTCCAAAGCTGGCTCTGTAGTGCTGAAGAGAACCAGCAGGAAGCTGTAAATGCTGACTGACCTTAGACCTCTTACAGTTACAACAGAGACCTCAGAACCACGGCTACAACAACCAATAAACTAAGAATATGATAGTAACATGAAGCGGTGTTGTCTACGCTTTTTTGTGTGTGTGTTTGTGTGTATCCCGCCATACTTTTAAGGATAATGTGTGATCTTTAGACATAAAAAAGGTCAGCCACTGCTTCTTTTGAAATTCGAGTTTATGCAAGAATCAGGGAACGGCTTTTGATTAATGCCAAAGCTTAAAGGGAGTCAGTGGAACCAGCTTTGCAGGGTTTGGCAGCAGGCGTAACAATAAAAGGACTTCTATTAAAATGTTTGGCTCTTAATAATATGCTTAACTCAAATGAGTTAACCTATGAGCCCCATGAAGTGGCTTCCCGAGACACTATTTAGACCTCATTATCACTGAAATGTATATATGACTCCAATTACAAACTAGAAATTTAGTTTGCAATGTGCAAGAATTGTCAGAATACATTCTGAAGATGAATGAGAAAAGACCAATATTACAAGAGGAAGTCATAGAAATGCTGACAAATATCTGGATTATTGTTAGTTGTAAATCCATGCATTAACACTGTAATATATGTCAAGAATTTGACTTTGACACTGGTTTTGATCAGAATTAACAAAGGAATAGGTCCAAAAGAACCCTGTCACATAGTCTTTAAAATAAAGGTTATACTATAAAAAGATTTTGACGTCTTTTGGCCCACAAAACCAAAACCACAATGATTGGGCCGTGCTCTTATCAGCTGTTCCAACATAAAAAACCTTCCTAATATGTCTTCTTACAGAAATTCTTTTTAAAATTTTCTTTAATGTTTATCCGTTCACAATGAAAGAAATCATGCAATGCAAGTTTAGATATTTATAATAATAAGCTAGCAAGTAATGTCACCTGGAGTTTCATTTGGACGTTGCATTTTGACATCTATATTGTGTCCAATTTGACACAATTTAAAATAGTATTTGGAGACTGCATACATTCCACATTCATTTAGGCTGCCCTCATCTACTGGAGGGGTGAGTGCTACCCCATTTATTCTCTCACTGTCAGTGAAAATGCTTTCTGTTGGATTATGTCACCATAGTAATGGCAGCATCGCTAAAGAGCACGACACATACAGTAAATCAGCTGGTGGACTAGGCTACGCTGGAGATGTAGGTTTGAGACATAAATTAAGGCTGACCTAAGACAGTCATGCTACATATCAGGTTCCTGGATGGCAGAAAGTCAGAAAGAGTTGGGGTGCTGAGAGAAAGCAACTCTGGGGGGGCTTCTCATTACGCTAACATCGTCGTTTCCCTCGCTCGCCTTCACTCCTCAAAGCAAGGATGTGAGGTAGAGATACGAGGGCGGAGGAGCCAAAGTTGCCAATGATGACATAGCAATCAGTGACGTCATACTAAATGCTACACCAAAATTATGGGGTTTTTTTGGAATGGCTGGATCATTTGATACCAGTTTTCATTTTTAACATCTCTCTCGTTGCTGAGTTAGATGAAGTCAAATAAATCTGCCAAATCTCCAAATTTTAGAGCAATCTCTAGTTACTAGATCTATTTTATAATCGAGAACTATTAACCACAACACTTATCACTGACTTGAAGCGTAAAAATATGTTTACGTGCATGTAGCGCAAGTAAAATGCAAGCCGTTATGTGGCCTGTCTAGACAGCTGGATTGATTAAGATAGTTGTGTATGTGTTCTGTCAGACGTCTGTGATACAAACGACTGAAAAACCTATTTCCCTTCACAAATTTCACTGAATGACACACATGTATCAAAGTAAAAAAGGGAAAAACAAGAAATTTCAACTTTTTTATTAACTGATGGTTTTTACGCTGCCTGGTTTTAAGTGCTGCAGCCTCCTCAGTACCCCGACACGCATACACACAAGGAAAGTCTATGCTGAATGACCATCAGATTACATTCATTCAGGAAGAAGGCTGAGAATACAAACTCCTTTTTCTTAGCAACTTTGAAGCTGGGAAATGTTGTCATGTGTGTGATTTACTCTGACCAATAAAAAGGCCTTTTCCATTGAAGTCAATACAAACTACTAGAAACTATGCAAAATCAAATGTGGTGCTGGTGCGGACAGCAGATGGGAGAAGATAGCCTTGAAGGCTTTTTGTCAGGCAGCTTTCTGCCAGAAAACACACAGAGTTACGAATCCCCTGCAGCCAGCATGCTGTTGTGGTTAAATGGGTTGTATACACGGCTTCCACTCATGGACCCAACCTGGGTTTGTATTCTGTTATAGGTTCTATTTTTCTTTTCTTTTTTTTCAGTAATCATTTTTATTTTTTCCATCAAGGTTTGGTTAGATTTAGGCAACAAAACTACTTGGTTAGATTTAGGCAACACATACTTGATTAGGTTTACACAACAAAAATACTTTGTTTAGCTTTAGGAAAACATAATGGTTTAGGTTAAAATATGTCCTCTCACACCTTTTACAATAACCTTTGTGGAAGAAAGCCTTCAAGGTTAACTTCTCCCATGTGCGTCAGGACATCTTCCTCACTCTCAGTGCTGCCACTGGTGGACGGGTGCGATATTGCAGCAATACTGCTAGTTAAAATGGTACTGCATATTATCTTGCAAACATGAGACACGTGTTTATTCCTGATCTTTGCCTAAATTTTTTGACAATTACTGGTAGCAAAAAGTTGATACTGGCCAATTTCTCTTCCTCAGTCATCATCTCCTCTCCTTTTCGTCCCTAATTTTCATTTTCTGCTTTCTTCTCCTTTTATCCCTCTCTCTCCTTTCTCCCTTATGTCCTTTCCTTTTGTCTGCCTCCTGTTCTTCATCATCTGGTTTCTTTTCCTTTTTGATTCTGTACTCCAATTCTTTTCTGTCCTCTCCCCTCATGTCTTCTCTCTCTCCCCTGCTCTTGTCTCTCTCCACATCTACCCTATTTCTCCGTGGCTTCCAGCCAAGCAAATAATCAGTTAATTAACCAGCTCAGTCCCAGGATCATTGTAGCAGCTCTCAGAGGAGCACTGTAAAGGCCCTCATGTCTCTAAATTTACAGCTTCATTAAGTGGACTGGAGTAAGGTACCAATCTTTTGAATAAAACTGCCAGACTACAGCCTCAGTGCATGTGTGTGTGTGTGTGTGTGTGTGTGTGTGTGTGTGTGTGTGTGTGTGTGTGTGTGTTTTTGTGTGTGTGTGTGTGT
>JBBPCS010000393.1:6203969-6221060 GCA_037974645.1 Hollardia meadi
GGTGCACAACAAAAGCTCTTGTGTGTAGGTGTGTGTGTGTGTACTGGTCTGTTTATGGCACTACAGCAACACAAAGGACCGAGATGAATGAAAGCCTGCTTTCATTTGAGGAAGAATTGCTATTTCATCATCAACAACATGAATTCAGCTGCTTTGAGCTTTGTGTGTTTTTGTATTTATTAATAACACTGAGGTCCACTTGCTCCCGCTCATTCTTAATCATTTGGAGGGCTTGAATTCAACATTCTCTTCCATAAAGGATCCACAACATTCAGCTGTTGTGGTATTGCTCAGCTAACCTTGTTCGTTTACAGTGCGTAGCATTCAGGTTGTCGGGCTGGCAATATTCTAAATTTTTTCTTATTGTCAACATATCCCATAAGCAGCAATAAATGACAAGTATTGTTTGTGTAATAAGCCTGATATATCATATACCTCTGTGCCATTAGAGCTCTATCATTGTCCAAAAATTAAAAACGTATAAACATATCAATGAGCCACACTGTTGCACCCAGGTATGCAATATGTTTTCCCAGTTTGGGATCAATGGACAGATAAATTAATAGGTTGTATTGTATTAAAAGGTTTGACAGATATTTACTTCAATTGAAAAATGAAGGCTCTATTTAAAAAAGGATAGCTTTCGTGTTATTTGGTCAATTTTAAGGAATTTTTACTCTTTAAAAATGACATTTATTTATTAATCTTTCCCCTAAAATACCTTGAAAATAGATTCATTATATTATAATTAATATAAAAAATGAAGTGACTTGAAGTGTGTACAGATAGACCAATTCAAAATAAGTTCATCAGGTGTCACCTCTATAGTGACATTTTCCAAAGGAATGTAATGTAGTTTGAAATAAGAGTATTCAAATTAAACATTCCAATTGTAAAGAAAAGTTATATTTTGTCAGAAAAAAGGTGAAACGAAGAGATGAATACCATCAGCAGAAATTCATTCAGTCTAAAATCCGGGCATTGCCTGTTCAAAGCCCCACAGACAACAATATGGCCTCCGTACTTTGAGGAGGGAACCCCTGAAATCACAACCCCTCCCCACTGCCCTCCCCAGTCTGGTCACATGATGTTATGATTTTTGCTGGAATCCTTCACAACAACAGCATCGGCAGCAGCAGCAACAACAACAACAACCGGATTTACTGGAATCTGCTTATCTGACGTTCTGAGCTGCCTCACAGAGAAAAACACAATTTGGGATTAATTGATCCCTTCCCCATGTAAAGAGCTTCCATTATGATTACAGTAATAATGCACACAATTTCATGTTAAGCAAACTCTGTCTCCTAAAGCTTTGTATTTACCCCAAATTTTCTAAATTGTTAAATTCACATGAAGACAAAAGACCTTGTGGGTTGTGATTGGATGCTACTGCCGGATCAGCTTTATCCAGCACCTCATTGGTGGTTGGTTGTGAAGGGAATATGCACAGTGTCATGAGCCCTAACTGGTGAAGATGACGCCTCAACATTTATTTGCAAATTTAACTTAACTTTCACATTCATCGTCATCATTAAGTTGTTGTTGGTAACTGAGTAACCTCTCTTTTTTCTTTTTAAAGCAAATTCTTTCAGAAAAATTAAAGTTACACTATCATTATTATTAAGCTATTTAATGTTGTTCTAGAGGCCACATTGTGCTGTACTGTTCAAGCTGTTTATTTATATAGACCTTCATTACTTAGCACGTCTCGAAGGACTTCAGACTGGACATTAAAACGGTGTTAGCACACCTTCAGGCAGGACACCGTCCCTTCTGTCCCAGTTAAAGCCCCAGTTACTGTCACGTCTCTGTCCCATTTACTGGGCCAGAACCAGTCCACACACTCGCTGATGATTTACAACTCTGATGCATAAACCATCCAAACAAGCAGAAAGTGTAAGCTGTGGTTTTTGAAATATGCTTGTTATTTATTCAGGCTCTTTTTCTCTGGACTTACGAGCGCATCAGCAGAATAAGCTTCAATCCCTAAATGATTTCAGGTACAAATCATCACAAACAAGACGAGCTTAGGTCAGAGTTATTGGAGAGGGATAGACAATGATAGAAATGTAGTTATCTATTTGTTTTAGTAGTTTATAAACCAATTATTAACTAGACTAAGCTACTACAGTCTAGTCAGCTAGCAGCTCTATGAGACAGTACAGAGGTGATATGAGTTACTGAGTAACGTCAGTATGCTAACATTTGCTATGAGCTGATGTGAATGTCATTAGTTTTGTATATATTTCGTCACAAACCAAGGTGACATTTTGACCTGGTGGTGGTATAAAGAAAATTCAAATGGAGGTGTGAGGGAGTACTACAGATTATCATATGAAGAGAAGTTGTGTGACGCCTTTTGTGGCTCCAGGAGCTGTGTGAAGTTTGATCATTTGTCCACAGGAGGTGTCAGTCCAGCGCTGGCTGACTGAAGACTACAAGTTTGAAATGTGGAGAATGTGGAGTTAGAAAGAAGTGAGCTTAGTAAACATCTGTAGCCCGCTGCTCATCTCTGCCTGAAGCTAGCAACTTGAGGCTACATTAGCTGCTACTAGCATTACATGGCAAATTTCTGCGTTCCTGCATTTTTTTTTTCATCAAAAGCATTTTGGGCTTACACATTTGTTTTGTCATCCGTTTAGTGTTGGTGTACAGCTTCAATGTAGGCTCGCTTCTCATCTCTGCTTGACGATAGCAGCTCAAGGCTATACATTAGATGCTAGCTATCGGCAGCCAAGACGCTTACTGGTTCTGCTGTTTTGATACTTTCAATACTGTCCATCATGATGAAAATGTTATAGGAGTGCAATGCTAACTTGGTGTAGAGTAGGGCTGTGTGTTGACAAGAATCTGGCGATACAAAGTGAATTATGATACAGGGGCTTACGATTCACTATAGTGCAATATATTGCAATACTGTTACCAAGGCAATATGTTGTTTCAAAGGCCTGTGTTTTGTGTTTAGCAATATGTCCTTACTTCTTCCTGTCTCAATTGATGTTATGTTGGAAAGGAAGTTTCAAATGGTTGAAGATAGATTACAAAACTGCTATTTAGTGGTCGGGGATTTAAACACAACACAAAATGAGCCACTGCCACAAATCTTTGCATGTAAACTATCAATAAAAAATCAATACTGTGTTTTTGAGAATCAATGCAGTATCACAAACATGTTGTGATACTCAAGTGTATCAATATTTTCTTACACCCCTAGTGTAGAGTAGGCCTATTCTTTTAAGGGTTCACCAAGAATATTACAATTCATCCTGAGGGGAACATTAATGTTTTTGCAGCCCACGCCACTTTGCGTGGCTAAAAGTGAAAAGGTCCAGTATAAAAGAAATGCCAGTTGTTCCTCATGGCTCTTGTAGAACCTGGTGGATTTAAATGTCATGTAAATTCTGTCCGAGTTTAAGAGCCTAAGGAAGCATTACCATCCTGCTCAAAGCCTATTGACAGAGGCAGGTAAAAGGAACATCTAACAACTTCATATAATAAAAAAAACAACATAAATCTCACAAAGAATTAAACCAATCTTTATTGAACTGGACAGAAAAAGTACCCAGATTCACACATTTATTGTTTTTAATGTCCTGAAAAACTGATTTAGGGTGAAAGACAAAGACAAATAACAGCATAAGGCATCTTCTTTTACCATATGCATTTCTTCAAAGGTTTTCTATGTGCAGAAATAAAAACAAAACTCTACCTGCTGAGATCCAGTGGGGGATTTTGCTCACTGTGAAGATGTTAGGTGAAGAAATGATCAACTGCTTGCAGACATTTTTCCTTAAAAATGGATTCTAGAACTGCATTAGTGTGTCTCCTACTGAGAACTATTTTGCAAAATCACCAACCTTTGATTTTGCAGCCTTTGACAAACAAGTTACTTGTACTTATAACTGCTCACTTTTGACTGAAGATGTTAACAGCTATTAAGAGGTTATAAAGGTTTGATCTATTTGTATTTGTGAGTGCTACATTATGGTGAGTTTGATTGGATGACAAATATCTAAAACAAATATTTTTCATCTGTAAGTCAAAGCTGTTTAAAGCATTTTGAATAGATCCAATAATAATATAAATCCCACACAACTGGAAATGAGTTTGAAATGTGCACGTTCTTGCTAAAATGTTTCCAATGGAAACACATAATCCACTCCTGGTCAGATCAACGTATTACAGAGGAACAGAAAACCTTGTCTTAGAAAACCCATCTTGTTCATGATGAAAATCTACACTAGACGAGAATATTGTGAATAAATGTACATGTTCATGAAGATTTGGATGGTTTTGTGTCATTGATCTTGGGTCAGTGTTTTTTTATTTTTCCTCCTAGGAAATCTGTGTGAATTGACTCAAACTGCTGAAAACAGATGTGAAGCTGTTTTTTTTTCCTTTTGATGTCGCCCTTTTGTATTCAAAGACCAATACTTACTACTTTTCACAGTTTTTAATAAAATAATGCATTATAAATTTTTTCAATCACTATCATCAGCAGTTTTGGCTTACACATTCACTCCCACAGATTCACGTCCATCTTTACATTTGTTTTATCATCCGTTTAGAGTGTTGGTGCACAGCTTCAACGAAGGCGCCCACGTTCTCTGGGTCCATGTCGGGGTAAAGGCCGTGGCCCAGGTTGGCGATGTAGCCCTTCGTGCCGAAACCCTCCAGCATCTTCTTCACGATGTCTGAAATGCGCTCCTGAAGAAGGAAGAGAGAGAAGGAGAGAGGGTTAAAGTGAAGGATCAACAGGCGAGACAGTTTTTGATCAGTCATGTTTCAACTATGGCTCAAGTCAAGTCAAGTCAAATTTTATTTATATAGCGCCAATTCACAACAAACGTTATCTCATGACACTTTACATGTAGAGTAGGTCTAGACCACACTCTTTTATTATTAATTAATGTAATTATTACAGTTGTAGAATATTTTAGGGTTTCCCATAGATTCAATTGTCTGTGCCCGCCATAATATCAACATTACCCGCCACAAATTCATTTTCTATTTTTGGAGCTGTGTGTGGAGGGTAAAGAGAACCGAAGGGAAAAGTGAGGTAAGCAGATTTAAGTGGCTTGCGAGTAAACACTAAAGTTAATTAGAGAATTAAGTAGAATTTAAATGTAATAAGAAATAACTTATAGAATAGGGTAATTAACGTATTCTTTCTATTTGTTTTCAATGGACAAATATAAGCTGGGCCCCTGATAATGGGCAGGGGTGTGGTCGACACAAATAAATAAAGTCCAGCCCCCAAATACAGGCCAGGGAGAAAAACAAGGTTGTTAAACTTCGAGTGATATAATGTGCATGCGAGTTAAGCATGATAGCAATAGCTACAGTACATATGAAGTAATGATGGGGGTCTCATTCAGTGCAAGTGATTAAATTTGTCACAACACAGTAGAGAGTGAACTTGACTCTCACAGATGGCACTCAGACGGAGATTTGATTTCAAAGTCAGAGAGAGTTTTGAAGCATCGGTATGCGGAGGAAAATTCAGAAGAGAAAGCTGTGAGGAACTTCGACATTAAACCGAGACGGATCAGGTAAAGTTAATGGAAGAAACAGAAGAGTGGCTTGGAGCTAGACAACTTTTTCAGAGTGGATTTCCGGGTACTCGGTGTGGGACAAACATAAGGGCATATCAGGAAAACATAATAAAGTGATCTACTGTTTAGTGAGTGATGGAGGCAAGATGTTTTGACTTGGTTTGTTGCCACCTGGGACAAACTTGTCAAGTATATGATCAGAAAGCCTTTCAGAGATCGTGGACGGTCTGTGAAACCCGTTTGAAAATCGTAGTAGAGTGCTGACAATACCATAGTGTCTATCGATGTTTGTCAATAGCAGATAAATAAATGTACCCGGTATGGTACAAACTGACATAAGGGTGGCATTTGATTCATTCCTTCTGATCCACTTTGCACACAATAAAAGCCCCGTTAAGAAATGAAGGATTTCTGTTCACTGAAACGCTGAAGGCTTTTAATTTGATATAGGTACATGAAGTGCTGATTTTGTATTAACAGCAAATGCAGTAACTTTAGTAGGGGGAAACAGCAGTGGATCAAAGAAAGGCTTCTTACCAAAAAATATGACACATTACATGGTACTTATCAAACAGAGCGAGTTAAGTAGAAATAAAGGCCCGCCTCTGATACAAACCTGCTTTGTGTAAATGTACCTTCCACAGTTGAGGTAAATAAAGGCCTCACTCACTATTTGAGGAAATACGGTATAATAAGTCTGAGTATCTGAGGTACACTTCGCTCAAACTGGATCAGAGGAGGAACAATCGTATGAACTTTTGGTGAGGAGTTATAAATTGCCATACAGTGTGTAAAAAAAAAAAGTTTGTCAGAATGAGTTACAGCACTTCACATAAAGTAGAAATATATGAACAGAAACGCTGTGGAATAAAAATAGAATTCAATGAATGTGAAAACCGAGTGCTGAAAATAGCAGTTTTCTGTTATTTTACTTCCTTCTGTTTTATATTGTGAAATACAACATTGTGCTCTGAAACCCTCACGCTGCACCACTGACATGACAGAGGTCAGCGGTGCATGTTTTAAGACACATTACATGGAGGAATGATCCTCACATCTTCATCTCTGTGGAGGACAAAGAGGAGACATGTCTTCTGGACCAAACCCAACTGTGACAGTGTGCATGGCTGCTCATGACTTAATGTAATGAAGACATGGTTATGATTTCCAAATTGATAGAAAGTCTTGTTCCTCTTGAAGCTAAATTGCAAGTTTATGATATACATACAATGTACCCGAAGACTTCCTGCAGATGTAAGAAAACACAAAGTTGCAGTCTGGCATTAGAAAATAAGTAATCAAGTAAAATTGTCAAAGGGCCTTATGCAAAAACCAATAATACGAACACATTCCTTCTTAAGTGGCACATACAAGTAATTTAAGAGAATTTGTGGCGTTCACCAGTTGTTTTTTCTTTTGAATTTTCTCTTCAATATGAACAAAATTCAGAATATCTCATCTAATATTTCTGTCACATGAGCACCTCTTGTATTAGTTATGGACCATGTTTCAGACATTTCCAGAATGTGCATCTCCTCAGGAAGAGGTAGCATTGATAAGGCTGAAATGAGCGATTCACAAGTTTGTCCAGTTAAGAGAGTTCGGTGAATCTGACTTGGAACACTTGTCCGAACAAACCTCAGTGGAAAAAAAAGAGATTTAACATAATACAAAAATGTTCCTGCATGAGACCCAAATGTTGGTGCTACTGTTGTCACTTGTTACTTTTATTCCAGCAAGAGTGATGACATACATTTAAAAAAATTTTTTTTTCTTATTTATCTACTTTATTTTCATTTGTTAAATCAATTTTTTTTTACTCCGAATGCTATGCTTGTTCTGTTTCTCCTTTTACAGAGGCTGTTGCGATACTGGGGATGGGTCAGAAGCTTTTTTTGTGAATGCCTCAAAGTGTGTTTTGTCATTTCACTGGGTTTTCTGTTCTTTTCAAAATGGATTAAAGTCAAATAAGAAAAAAAAGAGGATAAAAACAGGGGGGAAAGTGAGGTTCCTGTCCATGTGAGAGGAGGAGGAGTAGGAGTAGAGGTTACCTTTGGAGCGTAGAGAGCACAAGGGTCCATGTTTCCCTGCAGGCTGGCCTTCCCTCCTGTGCGCTCCCTGGATGCACACAGACACACACAGGGTGATCCTTTAACCAACAGGTTAAGTATTTGATGAGCGGAGCAGGAAACACAGACGTTTGTTGACTTAACATCCTGCACCCAGTGACGAGGGAGAGGTCACTAATGGTTAACCTGCTCCTCAGGAAACCAGACAGTATGATTCATGAATAGTGCCACACATCACTGGCTGAGATGTTCTCCGCTTCGGTTTAGCTTCAAGCTCATTTTCTGCAGTCTGACCATGACAGTGGATTTTAAGGCTGTATCTGCCTTTGACTGAGGAGATTCTTGTATTGATTGTTCTCTGTTCCTGCTCACATTCCAGAAATCTTAGAAATTACAACCGGAGGCGTCAAGTTCTGGTTGAAACAGATTTTACAAATAGCTGACGGGCTGATGTAGTATTTTTAACACAGCTTAGTGCAGAGAAGTTCGAACAATGGAGGTAGAAGGTGCAGCTTGTATTTAGACTTTTAGGTGATTTTTTGTTTCTTGGATCTTTTTGTTTTCATTTTAGAATCAAAACAGTCTTTTACACAATTATTGGGAAGATATCAGTTAGTAAAATCAAAACAGCTTTGTATATGTGTGTGTGTGTGTGTTACCGTGCTGATCGTGGGTCAATGGTCCAGTCCAGTCCAACCACCTCATAATGTGACTGAGACAGGTCCTCTACAGCATAGTGAGCATCCTTTGCAAACACAATCTGGAAGATGCAGGGAAGTAAAAAAGAGCAGATTTTCAAAGCAACTTCTGCATGAATCATCATGAACCATTTTTGGTGAAATGCTGCCATCTTCTGGTAAAACAAAACAGAGCAGTTACTCTTATTAGACCAGATGGATGCGTAATGATCCCTCCTGGGAAACAGAGTTGTTGAAGCAACAGAGTGATGATAAGAATAGAGCCGAGTATTGAAACTAATATAGAAAGTAATTATAAGAAGAGAACAAACAGAGAAATACAGCAGAGAAATAAAAAGAGATGTCACAGTTGTTTGGATGATGTGCACGTGTGCATCATTAGCAGCCGACGTCGTCAGGAAGAACACATGCAGAAGTAGGAGAAATTTTTTAAAAAGTGTTGCTGCAGAAATCTAAATGTGTGTTTGTGTGTGTTTTATTGTAGATTTGGACAAAACAGGTGTGGCGCTGATGTGTGCAGCTCACCATGGGAACGTCCTGTCCTGCCTCCTTGAGTTTGTCTTTGACGCGATGAGCGATGTCTCGGAGGTAAGGCAGAGAGAACTCTTTAAACTCGACTGGCCCCAGAACGCCAGCGTGGGACTCGAACACCTGCAGAGCCTGGACAACACACACAACCATAAAGCTTTTTCAAAATGTACATGTACAAAATGCACAACAAACTGTAAACATAACATTGACATATGATCACCTTGATAGTAGGTTAGTAAACAGTTTCCAATTTAAACATCCAGTAGACTGGGAGCAACACTGGCCTCAATTGGACTCTGATTTGCTCTGCACTAACATCTGGCTCTTTAGCTGCTAAATGCTCCTCTAACTTCACCTGCAAGTCACTGACAGTGTGCGTCTGCCGCCTGAGCTTCTGAGAACATAGCACGCATCCACGTTGTATTAAACAATGGCAGAGCAAAAATGTGCAAAATCCTGTTCCATCCACATCACAACTGAAGCACATCTATGGCACATCCTGTCCCTTCTTCACATCAAGCAAACAGAGCCCTCCTATGCTGTTCGTAGGCATTTAATACAAACTGAGCTAAATAAAACACTTTTTTTGTAAACAAGTACTGAAGTCTACATTTATCGGACATGGAAAACAAATCTGGGCATTCTTCAGATCATTTAAGAAAAAGCCTAAATCTAAGATTACGATATACTGGACAGTAGAACAAGAAGTCACACAGGTGACACTTTCTATTGGCCTCTGGGATTGAATGAAAACGTCCAGTTTCCACCACTAATGGCAGGACACCATATCTGAACCGGGCACAGACAGTAGAAATATATATTGGAGACCTGCTCTGCCAAATATATTTGCAAGCTCCCTTGTCCAAGAGCATTTATTTGCAAAGTCCCAAAGCAAAATTTGTTTAGTAAGTCTGTTGTCAGGCATGTTAATTAATGTATTCCACAGTTGTAACATGTCACCTTATGCCGCACTTCACATGGCTCCCATCCCATATCGCCACATACTGCAAGTTTTGGGGCCATTTTATGTGCACCCAAAAAGCAGCGCATAGCTCCATCTTGGATTGCATCACATTTTGCTTGCTTGCAATAGCCCCAAACCCCAGCACCACAGTCTAGAGTAGGACAAAAACAAGATTTATACAACTGTGTGAAGGTTTTATAACCAAGATCCCTATACGACTTAACCTTATTAAGGACAGCTCCCAGTGCCCAGCCTGATAAGACCTTTATTCCTTCTTCAAAGGTAAGATGGTCATCTAGAGTAACTCCTAAATATTTATAATGCTTAGTATATGACAGAGGTATTCAACCAAAATGAAATTTGAACCGAGCCTGTGACTCTCCTGTCTTCCTTAAATGTGTAACCTGAGTTTTATCTGATAATAGTGGCTTGCTGCATTTAGAAGTGATGCTGGTACAAGTGGAGAGACTGAACCAAAACAGCGGAGGGGCCAGAAGACCAAGACGATCCCCTCAGCAGCAGAGAGGACACACGCGGCCTCGGGAGGAGCTCAAAGCAGGACAGCCTCTCTAAAGCCACCCTGCTGCCCCAAAGCCTGAAAAGTTTGTGCTCTCAGGCTGTGCTCAACTTGTTTTTGCAGAGTAAATTGCTGCCTCGAGCAGATTTTTGTGCCGATATTGAGAAGCAGGTTTGTTTTTTATAAGGACTGTGTGCAGGAGCCGCCACAATCAGCAAACAGTAGTCAGTGGCGGCAATGTAAAAATACTCGATCACAAGTAAGAGTTCAGCATGAAAAAATGTACTTACAGTAAGTATTAACTGCAAAATAAAGTTGAAGTATTAAAGCAAAAGTACTAATTGAACATCTATTGAAATAAAAGCATGGGAGAAGTTTAGAAGGAAAAATCACTATTTGTTGGAGCTATTAACAACTCAGACATTTAAAATGTGACCCAGACCACACGCTGCTTTTTGTAATACTTTGCAAGATGAAACTGTTGGAAACCACCTTGAACAAAAGCTTGTTATATTATCCCTTGTGTAAATTCTCCATGTTAAATAAAACTCAAGCTGTCAAATAAATGGTGGAAGTATAAAGTATCATAAAACAGAAGTACTCGAGTAAAGTACAAGTACCTCAAAATTGTACTGAAGTGCAGCACTTGAGTCAATGTACTTAGTCACCTTCCCACACTGATATATTGTGTGAAGCATTTCAGTTTTGACATAAGTACTATCTTACACTGAAGCTCTGACGTCTGGTTTTGTATCCGATTGCATTGTTCTTATCAACCATCAGATACCCACGTCAGAAAAACCTGCAACCTCTTTCTTTCAGCAGTTTCTGTCCAGTGATCTGTTGCCATCTGAAAGCTGAATTTGCGTGTCCTGGTGGTGGTGTAACATAACAACACTGATGTGTCCGCAGCTCTAACCTGAGCTCCAGCTGCCACCTGTCCCAGCAGATACTGCACTATCACGTCTGTCAGCATCTTCAGCAGCATGTGGCTGGCCTCAGGGTGTCGGTACAGCCAACGCTTCGCCTTGGAGTGGGTGTTGGAGCCTCCGCCTTCGATCATGTAGGACATCAGCGTCCACTGTGGAGGGACACAGGGTTTAGTGCATTACAGCCATGCCTGCTTTATTCTACGTCTTTAAATGCGTCTGCATCATCTCTAACCGGAGCTCCGGTGAATCCTATGAGCGGCACTTTGCCTTCTATCTTGTGTCTGGTCAGTGTGATGGCTTTAAAGACGTAGCGCAGCTCTTTGCCCACGTCCACTTTGGCCTGCAGCCGCTGTAGGTCTTCTGGCTCCTTCAGGGGCTCCGGGAATGTAGGACCTTTACCTGCCACCATCTGGACGTCCATACCCAGGGCCTGGAGGAAGGAAGACGAATGAAAGAAGGAATAAAGACGTGCAGAAAACTAGACAGACGGCTGCATTTTAACATACAGTAGATAAAAAATATTGTATGCTTATGAAGAAAAGTGTCCTGATAATATAGTAGCACATAAACCAAATGCAGTTTTTAAACAAACATTGTATTCTTTATATGGCCGATTTATTTTTGGGAACATATCAAAGTTTAACAGAGTCTCCTACTACCCTCACATCAATACAAAGTCGTGCCTGGTAGCTAAAAACATTGCATGCCATTGAAATGACCCAAGCTACCAAAACAAGTTGTATACTACAAATACCATTTTTATTACATACAGGTTTTTATATGGCTGGTTTTAGCATGTCATCACGTTAAGTTACAGAGAGGGACATCAGAACTTGGAAAATATATTTTCTATATTTCACACTGGGTGTTTTATTACCAGGTAAGCTGACTGCTTATATGCACATAAAGTAAAATATTACCTATTTAAGGTGCGATGACGAGTTTTTTGGAGATACCAGCTTACCTGTGGAATAACCAGGATGTCAGAGAAGATGATGGCAGCATCGAAGGGAAAACGTCTCAGAGGCTGGATAAAAGGAAGACATTTGTTTTTAAAAAAAGAGATAACTTGCATAGAAGTGTTGTCATCTCATCACAATATACTGTAGCACTATTGCCAAATATCTTAAAAGAGAATAAAAGAATAAAAATGTTTTAAATTAACTTTCAGTGGTTATTGGCATGTTGGCGCTTCTCCTTTCAGGTCGATATTAAGTTGTGAAAATACAGTCAAATTGCATCAAAATAAGTTCACTGTGGTGTAACTCGAATGTGGCCTTTGAGACAAAATCAAACATGGGTTCACATACATTAAGATATAGTTGTGGTTTTATTCTACGTGTGGTTGGCAGATTCCAGATGAAACAGCATGGCGGGACAAAATGCTGGGAGGAATTGGATTTGTATATTGAAAACTGGGTGTGTCACAACGAACAGAAAATTATAGTTGGATGCTAGACTTCATTCAATCGCGACGAGCTACTCTTCTCCTTTAACACCCTTCATCACCCCCGTTAACGAAACACATCAGAATCAAAGATTGATTGATGGGTGGATGTCATGAAAGTGGTTGGTTAAAGCCTACGTCATATTTTGTTTTACAGGAAGAAGATTTTAATTAAAGAATAAAAAGAAATTGATTTTTTTGGGGATGAAATAGGTGCACGATTATTTGAAGTGTTTCTGAAGTTGTTGAATAAATAGAATATGATTTAAATTTGGTATTTACGTGTAAAAATGTCCTGTTATGCTGTCATGTCATGTCATGTCAACGCTGCTGTGTTGGAGGTAAACAGTGGCGGTGGGATACCTGCAGAGTGAGCTCACAGCAGGCCTCTGGTGAGCGACATGTCTCAAAGAAGTCCTTCCCCGCTCTGGACTCACGAAACTCTGAAGATGAGATTCAACGAAACATGTTATTTGTAGTTACATTGTGCTGTTCAAAGACGATTACTGATGCAAAATAAAAAGTTAGGCATTTAAGTTAGGGAGAGGAAAATTGTATTTCAAGTAAAGAAAAGACAGAAGCAGTGATCACAGCACCTGGCAGGTATCGTCCCGCCTGTCTCATACACCAGACAGGGACATGCTCGGTTGCTTCTCCTCGTGCTGCTCGCAGGAATGTATCGTTCTGGAGCTGGGGGAAGTCCTTGGGGCTGGACGGGAAAAAACAAAAACCTGGCTTTAGCAAGAGTCTGTTCTCTGCGTTCATGAAGCAACTCTGCATCAAGTGAAGAAGACTCCTCTGCTACAGTCAAAGAGAAAAAGGTCAAAACAATACCAATAGAGCACAGTTGCAATTTGGTTCTCGGTTAAAGTATCCAAAAGAAATCAGAACCATAGCAACATTACTCTGTACCAGTAATTTTATTTTGGTGGCCAATAAGTCAAAATCATTGTTCCTCTTGACTCCCATTTGTTCTATTATTCTCACCAATTTTACGAAGCTTGATTGTGGAACAAACTGAAGCAAACTGATACAGATTATAGCTCTAACATGTCTGCAGCAATAGAGAATGACTAATGTATATGACGATCCAAATGTACATTTCAAAAAGCAGTTGAAATTGTGTGAAATGGGTTAAGGTGACAGTTTCCTAATCAATCTAGCCGGAGGGGCTACAATATGGTAACAAGCTTCTGTTATCTAATACACAGTCATGTTCCACCCTTTCCTCAGCAAACACATTCAGGCATCCAGCTGAAGAGCGATTATGAAAGATAACCCTCCTGTGCTCTCTTATCACCTCCCAGCAGCAGAGAAACGGTTGAATGCAACGTGGCTTTTGAAGTATCAGTGATGCTTCATAAGCCTGACTGGAATTCAAACTTGTTAGATGTTAGATTGATCACCAAAAAGTGCTTCCCAGTGACCAATGCAGAAGCCTCAAAACTAAAGTAATTCTGTTAAACGTGCTGTAACTTTGATTGCTGCTTTACTGCTTTTAGACTAGTGGTGATCAACTGCGACAAAAATATAGTTTTTGTTGTACTATATATATATGCCGAATTTACCACAAGACCCGCTTGTTTGGGTCAAGTTTATCACTCATGTTGCAAATGGGATGCACCTTTAAATGTGGGTAAAAGAAAATTAAACTGCTGGTTTTCTGAATGAGAGTTCTCGTAAAAAAAAAAAAATAAAAAAAAAAAAAAGATGCCGTGCTTATCGGGGTTAAAGCGTCGCGTTAATGTGCGGCAAATGTTACTATTTTTATTTTGAAGACAGTATTATAAACGCTGAACACGATGTTAGATTCAAATCACACTGTGTGAAGAAATGCTTTCATAAGAATGACACAGGCACATTTAGTAACGTCGCTCTGTTTTGACAGCCAGCCGAAACGCTAGCGATAACCTTAAGCTAATGCAGTATGTTTAAGGCTAACAACAGAAATACTCACAGGATTAAAGCGTCCTTGCTCATGTCGGCAGGGTTGAGGAGAGGACAGGCTTTGTCAGACGCTCCTCTGTAGCTCTGGAGATGTCAGTTACGACCTGCAGCTCCTCGACTGTCATTTAAACCTGCGTACACAACTAGTTCCGCTCCTCACTCCGTCGCTCCAGGGCGCGGCCATCTTGGAAGACTATGTGACCAGACCAGGAAACGAGCCGTGATTTCAAAATAAAACACTTTCTAAAAAAAACCAAACTTCTTTCTTTCTTTCTTTCTCTGCAATGTGTCTTACTTCTACAAGATAAAATTGATAAACTATTAATGATTTAAAACGCTTTTTTCATTTCATGTTTAAATAATTTTATGTTCAAATATAAACACAACTAAACATAAGCCTACAGTATTTTTCTGTTGAGGTGTCTCTCAATCAAAATAAACAAAAGACGTAGTTTTTGCAGATTAAATCTGATCTGACTTGACTCAGGCAGAAATGTTCACAGAGGAGGTAATGTTTCAGAGCTTATTCACTTTACCTTTAATCACATTCACTGATGTCTTTCCTTACTCTCTGACTCTCTCTCTAAAGTTATAGCGACAGGCGACCAAATGAAACGTTAGAATTCTCTGACCATTGTTGGAAATGTTGGGAGGATATAAGTACACAACTTAATAAAATATAACAAAGGTCTAGTTGTTTTCAGACATTTTAATGAGGAAATTATACATTATCACATGTTTGATTGTACAATACCATATTTGAAATGAAATGAAAGGATAAAGAGAACAGGTTCCACAAACAAACAAAACAAGCAGGAACTACAGCACTTCAATATGAAGTGGACTTAAGGTGATCAACCCTTCACTGGTCAATGAAAAAGCAAGCAAACAAGACAGCTTATAATATATTAATAAGTAGGGAAATTAAAAATGGATAGTCATAACCTTACATGTACCGTATATAATTTTGTACCTTTCTTAACTATTAACCCAAATAGAAATGCTCTCATGGAACATCCCAACATGTAATGCTGCATTCACACACACATGACCAATAGAAAATTGCTGTTTTATACTTGAAAAAGAGCAGCACGAACTACAGCTCAGGACATGGACCTTGCAATTCAGTCATTTAAATAACACCAATAACATGATATATTATTATTTAGAAGCCAAAGATATGATCATTAAATATTTGCTCAGTATGAAAAGCTGAGCAGAAGTGTGCCAAGTCAGTTGACAGTTAAAATCATGAACTTTTTACAGTGTAAAATGAGTTTGAACCTGTAAGTCATTTTAACAGCTACTTCTACGTGCAGCACGCCACTTTTTGCCACATTATATTTACACTGACCCAGTCTCTATGAGGCAGCTGTTTGTATAGAAAGCAATACCCTAATCATCTTATGTTCTGTCGTAACTTTGCAAACTCTTTGTATAATATCTGCTTTGTATAAAGTATTTATACCGACACGTCAATTTCAGTAGCCACAATATAGAATACCGATATTCTGGAACCTGCATATTGTGTGTTCTCGAAAGCAAATATTAAAGAAGTACAGTATACAAATGTGTATAGAATGTGTCATATATACAAAAAGAAATTACAGTATAAAAACGCATTTCTAAAGTGGCTCCAAATATAATGTGAATGAGTGTGAAATGTCTTTCCTGATTGAAAGTGTCTCTCTATGGCTGTTGCTGGTACTGTCCCTCTGTGGCAGTGTAGAAGTCATCCAGGACACTCTGCATGTAATCAAAGGTGGGCCTGTCTTCAGGTTTGTTCTTCCAGCAGGACATCATGATCTCGTAGAGCTCCGCCGGACAGTTGTCAGGCTGAGGCATCCGGTAGCCACGCTGCACCGAGGACATCACCTCTCCTTTAGTCATGCCTGGGGACAACACAGGCAGACATGCCGGTGTGAATAAGGGCAACACACACATACTCAAGCTGACATGAATGAGAGTATGTAGACTGTGAATAGTAATGGAAGTAATTGTCTCAGACAGCGACCAATGCATTTCTGGTGCAATGTCAGTTATGCTACAATAAGTGTAAGTATAAGGTTTTACTTGGCAAGGCATAGAATATTTTTGAATATCAGCTCAGAGATACAGGTTACCATGAGTTGGCTACACGTCTCTAACCAGCAAGGAGGCTTTCAGGAAGTGACATGATATACACTGAGCGGCACTGTTTATTCAAACAAAGGTATGCAGAACGATATTGCACATTTTGAGTAAGTGATTTCAGATGCAGCGCTTGTTTTACATTTGGATTACCGATTGCAATTTTAATGTAAACATGCAGAAAAGAAAAAAAAATGGAACTGTACAGATCAAAGCAAAATAGAATGGAATCTCCAAACATCAAAGGAAAATTCCATTATATGCATGACATCATCATGACATCATCAGATCTGTATAT
>JBBPCS010000393.1:6224351-6235963 GCA_037974645.1 Hollardia meadi
GGACAAGTGAACAGAATGCATGTTAATAAGTTATCTATATTTTGAACTTGCATTGCAAAGTTGAAACAACATGTACTCTACAGTCATGTCAACTTAGAGTGAGCAATCCAAAGCTAGACAAGACTCAAAATAATTAATTGAAACAATTAGTAAATCCAATTTGATTTTACTTGAAAGTTTAAGGCAGCAATTGAACTTACGTTTGTAAATTGAACCACATGGATTTTTATTAGAGTGATCATTTTGTGATGGTCCATCCAGTAGACGATAAGATATTTCACAGGTTAAGTGAAACTTTTGACATAAAGGTCAACATGTCTGTTACACACGACACGTCTGGACTGCCTGGCATCCCTAGAGCCACGCATTCATTCGATACAGTAAGCATTAAAACCTTGAATATAGCAGCATAGCCTGTAACGTGATACAGGGTCAGAGATTCAGGTCAGGGGCTGTTTGGACAATAACACCATTGACCCGGTGGCAAACAAGAAAAGGGGCACAACCAGGTGCCAAGTGTGTTCTGAACATATCTATATAGATGTTTATGAGTCAAAATGACAGAACAATAAGTAACGGTAAAGGTTGGTCAATAAACCAACAGTAACCAACAGTTTGTGTGTTTAATTGGTTTAGTGTCTCCGTTATATTTTTAACTTGACAGTCAACAAACAGCCGGAAAAACTGGTCTGAACAGATTAGAAGCCAGCACACACACACACACACACACACACACACGCTCAATGTGCTATGCCATGACCAACATCCAAACTTCCTCCTTTAGCAATGGACTGAGCCAAAGCCTGGAGTGGTGAAATAAAAGAAGAAGAGAGGGGATGAACTACAGCAGAATTTGATGCAACTAAATGACAAATCTGATGACGAATTTTGCACATTCTAAAGCCTACATCATCAAGTTAAACCAGTCATTTATTACAACTTAGAAAAAGTTCTTTCGATTAGAGGTCTTTTTCAAAAACATGACAAACCACACTTGAAGTTCCATAGAACCATCCGCAGTGACTATCAAACAGTCCTTGACCTTTAGAAATCCCCAAATAGTAAGAAATGATTTAAATAAACTCTATTCAAAGTAACTCTGAAAATGAATTGATTAAAAATGACAGGGAAGCCTTTAATTTTCAGTCTAGTTAATCAAAATTCACTTTTTTTTTCTCCCCACAAATTAAACTCAACTACAAGTCTTTGATTCTTCTGTTGGGTGTGTCTGTGTGTGCATGAAGTAATTACTGATAAACAGCGCACAATGACCTATCAATGCAAATCTCTGAGTGGTGTCACTCATAATTCCCATGCATTGGTGCTTACCTCTCTGAGTGTGTATCCCTGGTGAAGGAAACAGTTCCTCCACTGTGAAGAAGTTTTTCAGTCCTCAGATCTCTGTGTTTTTCATCCGATTGACTGGTGGTATTTGTCAACCAGTCGACATGGACTGTTACACTCAGCCACCAGAATGAGGAACTTAGAGAAACCAGCCGGGGATTTTTCTTTCTTACTGAAACTTCCTGGTACAATTGTCTAATGATTATTTGCATTATCAGCAACACACACAGATGCACACACACTGGGGCACAGCAGACACATGGTCTTTTAGGTCTTTATATACAAAAACGATACATTTGTTAATGTTAAAGACAAGAATAGTTTTACACTATGTACACTAAATGGAATCTTTTTGAAATCTGACAATATCTGCAAATTTTTAATGGCCTATCACATTTCCATCAATGCTTGATTTTCAAATTGTAACTAATGGTTAAATGTGTGATAAAAAAAAAAAATCTATGCAGTTCAGTATTTACCACAGTTGATGTGTCATGCTGGGTTCTTGTGACACATTTTTATGACTTTTACCACAGTGCTACCTGCTGGCCAAAAGGCCGCAGTGCAAGGAGACAAGAAACTCCATTTTACCATCATTATCAGTAATTTATTTTGTTTTGACACAGTGTAGAAAATATGATTATAGACAGCCAGACCAACAGCTACACATTAAGCACACTCATGCATATTTCTACATGCTGAATTATGAACAGCTGGGTTTACACAGTGTTGTAGAAGCGGGTGTGTGTGTCACTATAGTGTCATGTGGCAGTTTACAACTTGGAACACCTGATTGAACGAGTATTATAAAACATGAGTTATATATGCCCTATTATCAGCATGAATGGGAAGGAGACACAGTTAAGATGCATTATTACAGTAAGATTATACTGGGGAGAAACTAATGAAATACAGTTTTTTACAGTGCATGCATGGTGGTCTCTCTGGATAATGATTCTAGGATGTATCCATTCTTACACAAAGAAGCAGGAATGTGGTTCAGGCTCAATGTCTGAGATAGAAACTTTTACACGTTACATGTTACACTTAGACCTACTGGAAGCTCCACTGAGTATTGCATATCTACATTTAAGGAGTAGTTCAACATTTTGGGAAGTTCAGTTTACTGCCAACAGTCAGATGAGAAAGATTGATACCACTCTGATGTCTGTATGCTAAATGTGTAACTGGAGCAAGCAGCCAGTTCTCTTAGCTGCATTTACTGGCTTATCTACAGTTGGTTATAAATCAACGGGAAACCCTAAAAACAAGGTATTTCACCTGGGACCACGCCTTACGTTCGGAGTCCCACAAACACGCATTCTCGTCGCCTTGCATTAATTTGTCTTGTCACAAGTAACTTCAGACCGACATGTTGTAGTTCTCTGTAAACGTCACTGTTTGTGCTGATTCAGTGTTGACTTATTAGTTTAACCCCAAACCATGATCTTTTCCTAAACCTAACCAAGTAGTTTTATTACCTAAACCTAACCATGTAGTTCTGTTGCCTAAAACTAACCAAGTAGTTTTGTTGCCTAAAACTAACCAAACTACGCCTGAAAACGTAGTTGCACTGCTACATCCTGCAAAACCACGCCCATCAGGGTGAAATGCCAAGATTTTAGTGAGTAAAATTTTTTGTCAGAGTTAAATGAGACGACGTCAGTTACACGATAATATATTTTTACACTCTTACACTTCAACAGTTCTTTTTGAGAAATTACAACTTTCTTCTGTTGCAAAATTATCTTTGAAATTGACAAACATCATATGTGTAATTCATGTTACAATACAAACAGGATACCTCACCATTAGCTCACCTACATATTTCTTTTCTGAAATAAGGTCCCATGGTGGTCCACCGGAACAGGAGGGACTTCTCTCTAACCTAAGCTACCCTAACCCTCTGCTGACTCCAGCTACATCTTTAGCATACAGATATGAAAGTGGTATCAATCCAGCTCATCACTTGGCAAAAAAGCAATTAAGCATATTTCACACATTTTCAGACCACTCCTTTAAGGTGTGATTAGAGGTGCAACGATTAGTTGATTAATTGATTAGTCAATCGAAAGAAAATTAGTTGCCAACTTTTTTGATAGTCGATCATTTTTGCTGGTTCCAGCTTCTTAAATGTAAAGATTTGCTGCTTTGTTTTGTCAATTATGATAGTTAATGAAGAGTCTTTGGGTTCTGGACTCTTGGTTGGACAGAAGAAGCAATTTGAAGATGTCAATTTCAGCTCTGTGAAACTGTGATGAGCATTGTTTTTGACATTGTATAGACTCAATGATTGATCAATTAATCATGAAAGTAATCTGCAGATTAATCGATAATGGAAATAATCATTAGTTGCAGCCCTAGTTGTGATTATAATAGCATCATTAGAAAAGTACAAAAACAAAAGTATAAACATTTTGAAAGATAGTTCACCGTTATCACTTCTTTTTAATCAATGAGCCAATGAAATATGTCATCCATACTCCCTGTGAATGTATTAACTATTCCACACTATCACACCACCATCCCAGTGTTCTGTTACATCGCTGTTTTTTTTTATATTACAGGCCAATTTCACATACAGCATATGATTTTGTCCGTCAAACACAACAGAATTAGTGAACACACCTCTCAACAGATTAAGTAACCAAACCCCAGTGTTTTTGTCCATGGTGATTTCCAGCTCTACAGCTGAGTAGTCCAATTTCCACTACAGTATTGTCAATTTAAAGGAAGCACAAGCCATTTACTGGCAATATAATCTCTATCAGTCTCACTACTCCCACTGTGACCCATTACATCAGCACGTTTCAGTGCTCTTACAAATTGCTTGCACAACTACAGAACTCATAAGATATCTGTCTATTTTCTCTTTTGACTCCAATCATCCAGCCTGTGTGTTTAGTAACTACGACTGAAAATAAAATCAGCTGTACATGAGCACAAATGTGTCTCTGCCTGCTCCAACTCTGATCGGCCTTGCCAACAGTCTGTCCTTCTAGTGCCCACAGAGCCACAGGGACATGAGAGAACTGGGTGATCGCATCGCAGCACAGCACCTCCACAGTGGATTTTTGGGGTCAGTGGCCCACTAATAGGCACCTCAAAAGTGGCGGTGCTACCCTCCGGTTACCAGCCAACTTTGGACAAACGGCTTCACCACAACGGCAGCTGGAATCCATCTCTCAACTCTCTGTCCACTGGCAGGAGCGTGCGGCAGGTTAGCTGTTCCTCTGCTCAGCATCCCTGTGGGCCGAGGAGGAAGAGGAGCTCTGGCTGTCCTCAGTGTCGTCTCCATCTGCAGAAACATGAGGATGCGGAGGAAAATTTATATCTACTAGTCATAAATATTAATAGCATTATATTAGTGTTTTTGCACATTGTAGGCTGTTTCCTGGGTCCCTTATTTTTTAAAATCCATGTTAGTGTTGTGGCTGTAATCATGAGCTTCTGATTGGGTCAGACCAAAATATCTCAAGAAATATTGGATAGATTGCCATGAAATTTTGTACAGACATTGAAGGTCCAAAGAGGATAGATTCTAAGAATTTTGGGTATCTCCTGACTTTTCATCTGGTGTCATAATCAGATGAAAATTGAAATTTGCCAGATACTTTTGTTTATCACCAAAAACCTGCAAAAATACTAGCAGCTGTACTTTAGTGTTAATGCTACGTAGCAAATGTTAGCATGCTAATATGCTAAACCAAGATAGTCAACCAAATAATAATAATTATTGGATTTTTATAGCATCTTTCAATGGACCAAAGGATACTTTATACATAAGGAAGAGAGAAAAAAACACATGAACAAAAAATAATGCTAGCAATGTTTGCAGGGATAACAAAAGAAAACCAAAACTATAGGCCTTGGTGAACAGGAAAGTATTTAGTTGGACTTGAAAATGTCCATGAGGTGGTGAGCAGACCAATGTGAGGACAGCAGATTCCAGAACGGGGTATGGGGTGGAAGGGGTTTCCTAAGTACTGGGTAGCAAGGGCATGGAGGGATTTGTAGGTGAGGATATGGGACTTAATTAGGATCCAGTGAGGGCTGATGAGGGGAGGGATGACGGGTGACGTGCTGCCAGGGCTTGCCGCTGGTGAGAACCCTGGCAACTGAGTTCAGGACTCCACCACAATAATCCAGAAGGTAGGTGGTGGTATGAGGGTCTCTGCCACAGAATCTGAGAGTGATGGTCGGAGTCTGGAGATGTTTTTGAGGTGATATAAAGTGAATTGGGTGATGGATTTTGATGTGTGACCTTCTTGAGCAGCGCCTTGGGAGCCACAACCATGGGCTCTTACATTAAGCTCTATTTAGTTTGAGTGGATTAGACGAGATCCAGGTTTTTAAGTTGTCTGTGTGAAAGACGTTGTGTTGTGCAGGGAGGACAGAGCTAAAAAGGTGATGTAGATGTCACTGATAAGTGGTGTACAGTCAGGAAAAGACTGACAGCTTAGATTGTCGAATTCTGTTTTTGGTCTGATTTTAAAAGCTTAAAGACCAACTTAACATCCTGTGTCAGCTTGAACACACCCCCTTCACATATTCAAAACATTGAATCTGAAACCTGATAGGATGGACAGAATTACTGGAGGAAAGTTATGTCTGTTGCAATGGACACTATAAAATGACACCAGGAATAATAGATAGTGTAGTAAAGTGACTATAAATGTAGTTTACTAACTCAAAAAAGTGGATTTAGTGTTAAGTTACTCTCTAACATTGGAGCATATATTGTATAGAATCTGTAGCCTGAGAAAAGAAAAAGCTTTTTTTGCGACTGGATAGTTTTTATTTGCAAACAGCCAATTTTGAAATGCCCCGTGGACTATAGCCAGACTTGACATAGCCAATTAATTTCTCACTTTGCACCATTAAAACACAGTATTGCATTAAAGGTAGTTCTTTTTTGGCACAAGCTCCTCATCCGCCATGCTGCTAGCTATAGCACATTACATTATTTACAATGCATACAATACGAAAGAGCCACGTGAAGTAAATCAGCATAGTCTAGTTGGCTTCCTCGCTCTATTGGTCTGTTCACATAGCATGGATCTGCTAGTCAATGAGGTTATGTAAAGTTTGGAAACACAAGTAAGAGGACATGAATACCACAATCTCTACGATTCACCTGAGAAGTAGATTGTGGACACCTTCAAGATTGATCCCGATATAAAATCATCAGATCACCCACCCCTCACCTCCACACCTGCTCATTCTAAAATCATGTGCAGTGCTATCATGAGGGCAAAGAAGATGTTAAAAGTGAAACATAAACTGAACATAAACAAGATCATCTTTAAATTCATGTCAGGAACATTATCCTTAATGTACCAGTCTGTAGATAACATTATAAACAGAAGTATTAAACTTAATTGGCACCCTCCAGGGGTCGGATGTAACTAAGTACATTTACTCAAGTACTGTGCTTAGAGTAAGTACAGTTTTGAGCTTGAGTATTTCCATTTTCTGCTACTTTATACTTCCACTCCACTACGTTCTCCAGGCAAATATTGTACTTTTTACCCCACTACATTTATTTGATAACTTGATATTAGTTACTTTGCAGATTGTGTGCAATTTACTTTGACTTGTACTTTTGATAGTTAAATACCTTCAATATCAAATAATTTAAGACTTTTACTCAAGTACTATTTGTATGGGTGTCTTTTACTTTTACCAAAATAATATTTTAGCATGATATCTTAACCTTTACAACACCTTTTAACACATACAGTTTTTACCTCCAGAAATCCTGAAAAATAATGTGATTGACTGTTAGAGCACAGTTGGGTTGACAGTACACTATTATGACAAAAAATATGATATCAAACACACTATGACTTTATTCTGATTACCGTCTTGATACATTTTCATTCTCAGATGAAGGAGATTGGTATGTTTGTGAAGAGCAGTAGGCTAAGCGTCTTGGAAACCTTGCTCTACCTACAGCTTAAATACAACATGTAAATGATTAACATGAAAGTGGAGCTTGAAGTGCAGTAGTTCACCTCCACCTCCGGCGTTGATGTGCAGCTGGGACAGAGACAGGGTGAGGGGCAGTTCACGTCCCTCAGGGTCGGTGGGACTCTGCAGGATGTCGTGCATGGCGTTCCTGCGTCCCGTCCTGCCAGAGGCGATGAAGTCTGCATACGTGGCCTCAACATCAGACATCACTCGTGCATCATCCACACAGCAGGACCTACGAGAAGAGCACACACACACACACACACACACACATCCAGAGGTTCAGCTCCATCTATCACAGTATTCATATGAATTTGCTTTTAATGGGTGATATAACATTAAAGTTGCTTTAAAGTTCATTTGATATTTTAGGCTACATTTCATATGCACATTTTTTGCTCTACAAATATCAATTTTTTAGGTTTATGTTTTTAGAATTTTTTAACCTTGTACTGCAAGCACTCAATTACTGTCATGTCTCAAGTCTGAACAGTTCTGCTGCATTTTCACAGCTTTACAGTATCTAATGCTAAAGCGGGCAGCCCGTCCATAGTTGGGCCCACAAGTCAAGTGTCAGCTATAAAAACGGGACCACACGTCAGTAGGCTGTTCTCATAATAAGCCTATCTGACTGCGTAATTTATTGTGTCAGGATTTACTTACCTTCGGTGATAGCTCTACCAGTGTTGTAAATTGTAACCCCAAGCTAGCTACATTTCTAAGGAGCGACTTCACCTACAAAGCCTCGCGACGGGCCCGACATCACATCAAACGAGCCGCCAAAACAAACAAAACAAAACACAAAAACACCGAAATCGACCAGCGACCAGAGGGAATAATACAAAGGCCTTACACTACATACCGAGTCAATACATGACAGGAATTTAAGAATATTAATCACATTAGTGGGATGGTTTGAAAAGTCCCGAGTCTATTCTCCATGGCCGTCGCATCTTCCTCCTTCGCGACCAATGAGCAGCTTGCAAACCGCAGGTGAGCGCTGATTGGAGCGGAGGCACAAAAGGATGCGAGGAGAGAGCTCTGAGAAGCACCAAGGCTCGTGCTGCATTCACAATAACCCCGGAAATCTCACCAACGACTATCTATTTATCTATCGATGTTGTTGGCTATTTGTGTGTTAATCTGTAAAAAAACTATATTTCCTACCGCAAATAAAGATAGCAAAAATTCGGGTAACTACAGGTACATTAGGCTAATTAGTTTTATTACTTTTAGGCTACATATATTTTCATTCTTATCAAAGCTATTGAATTTACAGCTGGAATCACGCGATGCAGTGGAGGGTAAATCATCTCAAATACAGCCTTTCCGAGGATAGAGTTAATTTATCTTTATATGCAGTCTTTGTTAAGTAAACTCGTCATCCAGGGATCAAGTGGTTCACGAAAACATTTTTGACTTGATGTTTTCCGTCAGATGAAGTTGGAGGTCATTTTAATCCAGAATTTACTCCATAGTATCTCTCCACAAAAAAAAAAACAAAAAAAAAACACATTCTAAATTAAATGATTGTATAAAAACAGATGTTGTGTGCTCAGTGAGACTGGAAACGAGATAAAACGCCAGGAGATGATTGTGTGAACTACCACAGGATGGCACTGCTGCCTGTCAGTGTGAATAAATACAGCTACCTGTGCCAAATAATCACCAGCACAAATCAGAAAAAAACCCAACTCAGATAAGTGAGAGAAGTCCAGTCGTTATTCCACTGTTAGAGTCAGTCAACAAATATATTGTGCCTATATGATTATGAGAGTATTTCTTCTCATGGATGAAAAATAACAAATCATTCAAAAACAACAGGGGCAATACAAAAGGAAAATTGCTATCTTGAGCTCAAACAGTGACCAGTATCTTAGGCTGTTTTGCTGGAGAAGAGTTTCAGCAGGAAACACATGGGAAGTTTTGAAAAGGATTCTGATTAGTGGCAAAGAGTTGTGATCAGCTCACTCCCACCAGCTTCAGAAGCCGTGCATGAAGCCTCTTTGCCTTCAGATCTGTGCTGGTGACGGGATCCACAGAGGCCCAGCTCACTTACTCACTGGCTGTCTGTACTGCTGTGCTTTACGGCTCTGTTATCTGCACCTAGTCTCTCTGTAACTGAGTAACCCACCAGCAGACAGGCTGAGATTGCTGGTAAAAAAACCCAAAAAACCTGCAGAATTATGGAATTAAAAACTGTTAGTCATACATAAAATATACTGTATGTTACAGTTAAAGAAAATTAAATGTCATATTATCTTGTTAAAGAGCACTTTCAAGTACCCCCTACCCTTTTTTTCTCTCCATTTGAAGGGGCTGTGGTATGTCCTGCAGCGGCAACCACTACTGAGAAGAGCACATTAAAAATCTTTTCATTTTAAGTCACATAATCTCAGTCACAGGTTTATACATATTCAGTTTTCATCAGTGGTTGAAAGTGTGGACTTAAGTATAAAAATAAGGCACTTGTATTATTCTTTACATGCACTTTACTCAAGTATTTCCTTATTGCACACAAAAAGCAAAGACTAGAGAACCTCATTTTACGACCCACCAGATTTATTTTGTGATCTTTCTCAGGTAGTGCGACCCCTGGGTTGGAAACCAGTTGGCCCATAGTACAAAGTAGCTTTAACCTTGACCAGATTCAACAGTGAAATGCTGCTTACATATTGATGCATCACTATTAACAATCCACTCGTCTCATACATTTTACAGCAGAAGAAGAATACAATACTCTAAGTACATTTGGCTGTAAGTACTCAGTACCTTTACTTAAACCTGGAGTGTCGGACTTTTTTCATAGTAGAAGCAAATGTCTGTTGAGTTTATACAATGCTGATTAGGCTGATCACTGCCAGGTAAATCTCTCTGTATTAGTTCTGCACTGCAGGTTAAAGTCAGGCCCGCCCACAGAAATGGCTTGGCCCCTGAAAGGGTCTTTTAAATGGGCACTCCACAAATCTGCTTCACTCATATCATCACATGTTCCTCTTCCTCACAGGTGGTGGCTCATTCACTGATGCTAACTACCACGTGGCTAAAAACTTTAGCTCTAACTTTAGCTTTATTTGCTGTTTTAATAACTAATGGTGTGTATTTTGGTTAAAAATAAAATTTGATTATCAGTGTTTTTATTAGGACGAACATGATTATTGTTGGGTCTCCTTCTGGGTTGGGCCCCAAAAAGCCCCCCTCCAACTATAGTTGTTGAGATATTTCAGTCTTTGTGAAATAAAAGTTGTGCTGTTTACATGGATTAAAAATAAGCAGAGTACAGCCGAATCTCCTGTGTTGATTTGGTGCCATGTTTTCTAACAACTCCACCTGCTCTGCTTAATTTGCATATTGTGTGTGGTAAAGTACAGGTAAATGCAAAGGGATCAGATGTCATTACCCACATACCCTATTCAGATGGGGATCACATATTAATACCAGATGTAAATGGGGTCTATAAGCCAAACATTCCAGCAATGTATGGGAATATTTTCATGTTTAAAAAATAAAATTGGGTCTTGAAATAAAATGTTCAAACAGCTTATTACCTTGGTTCTCACCTCCTTAGGTAACACTATATGGTTATAAGTGGATAGATGAACGATAACAGATAGACAAATGAAAGGTAAACTAACGCCTCATCTTTTGTTTCATAGAGACATACGGCTGTAAATCAGGGCTATTCAATTACAAATTCAATTGGGCCACATTTTAAAACCAGAAAATGTAGATGGGCCAGACATTTTCAGCAGTCTATATGAAACCTTTTTTTCTTTTTAGCTTTTTTTTTGGTAATGACAAATTTCAAACGAATGCAAATAAACAAATCACATAAGCATATATGTTTGAGACATACTGTACATGGACATATACACTTTATATGTAGTTTACGTATTTTGTCATATTTCACATGACTACCACCACCACTAATAATAATAATTTTTATTTATATAGCACCTTTCTTAACAAGTTTACAAAGTGCTTGTACAAGTAGAATAAAACACAATACAGATAGCATGAAGATAAAAATCAAGAGCAGATATACACTACCAAAAGCAAATTAATTAAAACGGCTACAGCAAAGACAATACAGATTTATTTATACTGGGCCACTCAGAGACTGCTTCTGGCCCGCGAGCCACCAGTTGAATAGGCCTGCTGTGGGTCTTGACTTGACAGCCTCTCTCTCTCTCTCTCTTCCAGTCTCTCTCCCACATGATATCAAATCAAATCAAATCAAATTTTATTTATATAGCGCCAATTCACAACAAAGTTATCTCATGACACTTAACATG
>JBBPCS010000393.1:6245748-6272111 GCA_037974645.1 Hollardia meadi
TATAACTGTTGACTTTAACATCATTAACTAACCTGTAATGAAGTGTTTGCCACATACATAAACGTATTGACTGGCCGAGTCCCACAGTTTACGGTTTTCATCCTCTCTGCGGATGGCCTGAAGCCACAGATCTCATCTTTTACTGTCCTTCGCTCTTTGGGCAAGTAAAGAAAATTGTAAACCAGGTTTTTTTTTGTTTGTTTGTTGTGCAAAAGACAACACAGCAGCTTTTAGCCATGGTGCCACTAGTTTTTCCAATTTTCCTCCGCACTTTTACAGCGCTTGTTTTCACCCAAAAGGGGGCGTGGACGTTTTGACGACAGGGAAGTGACGCATGCCTGCTCTCATCTATGGCACCACAACACTCTCAGCCAATCACAGTGAAGCTCTTTGGCCGCTGTCCATGACTTGTTTCTTACACTAGAGGTTAGGGCTCAGTGTGATTTTTGCTAACTGAATCACTGAACTACTATCTGTAATAATATCAGTAATAATCTTTCAGTTCCAATCTAAACCTTTAAAATAGCTCTTTAAGCTTTTTAAAAACTCAAACTTTACATCTGCGGCGCAAAAAGGTTTCAGATTATTTCAGAGGAAAACTACATTTAAGTCTGATATGATGCGTTTGCCTCCTTGTGACACCACATGTTTAAAAGTATGTGGACACCCAGATTTTACACTCAGATATGATTCCACAATCCTTCTGGGAAAGCCTTGCTTTAGATTTTGGCTGCAGGGATTTTATAGTGTCATCCAGTCCATTGCTCTGTATGGTAGTGAGGTATGGGGTCCACTCAGTCTTCATAGCTATACCCGCTGGGACAAATGTCCGACAGAATCTTTCCATGCAGAATTCTGCATGTACATATAAAAACACTAACAAATGTATACAGAGCAAAATAAGAAGATAATAAAGAAAAAGGATTTTATATGTACCCAAAGACAAAGTCAATATTGAAAACATTATTGAATTTTAATTGCACAGAGTTTAGTCAGTAAATATAGTCACTTTTATGCATTCAATATTCATTCCTTAGATGTTAGCTGCTTTGCCAAAAAGTAAACCCGTGCATAAAGACAGTGCAGTGGAGAAAAGAGCTGTGACCGTGCTGAGATGCACATGGCCAACATTCAATAGACACTCTCAGTTGGTGAGGTCGAGCACTTATGTTGGTTGATGAGGCCTGGCCCGCAGTCAGTGTTCCCGTTCATCCCAATGGTGTTGGCTGGGGTTGAGACTCTCTGCACTCACTTCTTCCTCACCACACTGGATAACTTATAACTTATTTATGATGCTGTCTCTGTGTGTAGGGACATAGTCATGTTCAAACAGGAACATTCCTTCCCCATACTGGCGCCACAAAGAGGAAAGCACCATCTAATCTAAAATACACATGCTGCAGTGTAATGATTTCCATTATTGGAATGAAGGACCTGGACCCTAACCATGAAAAACATACCAAAACACAAATGCATTGTCCACATACTTTTGGCCACACAGTGCATATATCCATTAACAACTACCCTTAGCCTGCTGATGTGATTGTTCTTGCCCACTCATTTAATTTGTGTCAGTCAGCTCTTGGTGATGTGCATTATCCTCAACTCAACTGCAATGAGATCAGTTATTCAACTAAATGAATGCGGACCAGTCAGAGGGTGATAATTAGATCAACTGCAGGAGGTTCTCTCAGTCATACAAGCATGTGGCATTAAATGAGTGTAATGCAAGTCATGTGTGATTGTTCCTTTTACATTCAGACGAGTCTCCTTAATAAAACAAAAAAAATGGAAACAAAATACATTAATAAGTTCTCACAAGTTTTGCTCTCGAAAAGGGTGACCTTGAAGAACTTTGTTGAAATATTACACCCTGATTCATCAATATGCCTCGGCTGTCTCCCTCCCAGGATCAACACACATCCTGGGGATAAACCTGCGATGGAGATTTGCATTGATATGGCAGCAGTCGGAAAAAATGCTTTCCTCGGGATTTCTTCCCTTGACAAGACCATGAGTAAAAGATGAGGCCTGTGTGACTATGATTTTTGACCAGTTTCATGTCTTAACTATAAATATGCAGACTTTTCAGTTGAACGGTGACCTGAACTCTGTAAGATGAAAGATTGAAAAGCCTCATTAGTTTCATTTCCAAGTGTGAAAACCTTTTTCATTATTCTTTACAAAATCATTTCAAGGGGCTTGTAAAAACATCTCTCTTCACAAGAAATGGAGAAAGTAAGAACAAGGCGAAATTGCTATGTTTCTTTAATGGTTAATACGCTACCTTGGTGCCTAAATCGAGCCTTCATTTTTCTGCAAAAAACCCAACCCGGAAAGCGAGGCTTACAGGGAAGCCATCTTAACGTGGATGCTGTCATTTGTCTGTAGTCATTGCACTATGCAATATATATTTACTTCATAATGTTAAGCCAAAAAGTTGTCTATAACCAGTTTCATAATGTAGCATAATGTAAACTATCACCAAGGAGACGTGAGGGGAACATGGCCACAAAACATTTTACACTTTTGATTAAGGCTCGTGCTTTTGTGACAAGATGTCTTCTGATTTTATTTGAGTCGGCCCCCAACCGACTGACTCACTGTGCTGAGGTGAAGCTTCGTTGGCTGCAGTGACAGACACATATGGCGTGTGTGTGTGTGTGTGTGTGTGTGTGTGTGTGTGTGTGTGTGTGTAAACCGATTGCATATTGACAGTTCTCACTCGAACAAAAGTGATAATGAGAGAGGTCAAAGTGTGAAAAGTGTGTGTGCTGTAGGTAGGTAAGTGTGTATTTTAGTGTTTACATGTGTGGACTCGCAATCACTCTAATTATGTGAAGGTTTTTTTAATTGAATTAAAATAACTTTGGTGTGAGTTTTGAAGGTGAGATGGTTTTTGTGCAATATCATCATGAGATGTGCTCATACTTGGGGGGTAGGAATTTAACAGAAATGACTCCCAGCATATGAGGGATCAGCATAAGTTTATAAGATGTTGTTTTTGTGCCAAAAATGGCATGAATCGCAAAAGTAGAGTGTAAAAATGTGTAATATCCCAAGAAGGAAACCTTTTTTCCATTTCAGAATGCAGAATAAGCTTCATTAAATGCTGCTGCATGACACATCCAAGTCTCCACAGCTATGATGCAGAGCCCTGGATTTTAAAGGCATACTATGCAGGATTTGTCAGTTGCTGTTTGTAAACACACCTTTTAAAGGTGCAGTAAGCAATTCTGTAGAAAGATAGTTGATCAACAGTGCAAAATAATAAGAAAATAAGAAAATACAGAGGGCAGGGTCTCTGCAGATACAAACAATTTGTTTTTTTGAGGAACATCCTGTTTTATCATACCTTTATTATATTATTATACCTTTAATAAAGTGGTATCCACCTTATTCCTGATAACTTGTATTATGGGTGTGACTTTCGGCATGTCCTGTCACTGCAGCCCGTTCTCATGCCCAACTTGTCAGATATCGACATTTTGTCATGACCCTTAGCGTCGCATCCAGACACACAAGGTACCCTTTGGCGTCAGGCAAAGACGCACAATGGTTTAATGTACCAGCAATGTAAAGCCATTCGCGTCAGTAACAGATAACTTGAACAGATCACGAGGCACGACGCACTTTCCAAAGCGAGAAAGTGCCAAGAGGGGTGGAGTTCGGGGTTGAGTGGAGGGTCCCACAAACGACTTTCACCCAGGAGACCGTTTTTTAAAACTTATCCAAAGCAACATAGACCTTGTGTGTCAGAATAGGACGGGCAGGGCTCAAGCCTTTGTGTGTCGGCTAGAGACGCTGAAGGGCCTGTTGTGCGTCAGGAAAGGCTTAGCACGTCGACCGGCGACACCAAAGGGTACCTTGAGCGTCTGGATATGATGCGAAGGCCACATGACAAAACGTCGGTATGTGACAAGCTGGGATGAAAACGGGTTGGACACTGAACCGGAACAGGCATATTTCATGGTAACAGTAGGGTAATCCTTTTAGAGCAATTTGACAGTAAAACATGTGGGAACATCCCCGTTACACCTCAAACAAGATAATGTGATCATACCTTTCCACTATCAAGGGATGGGAGGATGACCTGAAGAAGTGCAAGTAACGTACACTAGCATATTTAGCTACGTCACTGACTCTGTTGCTACAGACGGTGAAGCAGTGAACAATCTGAAAAGCGTATCAGTAACGTTATTTCCACAGTAAAAAGGAGCTGGGACACAACCTTCTCTACCTTAAAGCAGACATAGAGCCTAGTCAGAGCCTTAAAGTCCAACATCTCTGGGTCTGGGTTTTAGTTTCAACGTCAGGTGAAATACTAACCCTGTCTTTGCAGGGCAGGGTGAGTGCCACGCAGCTGTAACACTGTGGAAAATTTTTGATAGTTTTATTCACTTTTTTCAGTGCGTTTTGTAATGACGTAGCCCAACAACAAATTTGGATGTGGGGTTTCCTCTTTTTGTTTTGTTTCTCTTTTTGCTTTGGGTGCATGTTCAAAACACTGTTGTTGACGCCGCAAATTTAGCTTAGCTTAGTCTGGCTGTTAGCACAACTGTGAACAGTGCAACATGTACCAGAGCTCTGCAAGGACATTTTAGAAAATAACTTACTTCAGTTTAATATCTGTTAAATATGTTGCTAAATTGAAGGTGGATTACTTTAGAAAGGACCGCAGTCACCATGGTGAGCCACTGGGACTAATTAGCTTATTGCCACTTCCGCTAATACACAAGTTACACCTATAATCATTGCCACCGTAGCGATCCGAGAAAAAGGTGGATAGCTTCACACAGAAACTGGTCAGAAGAAATGCAGATTTTAAGGTAAGACAGTTCCCATTGTTACTGTGTGTTTATGGCTGTTAAATGAAGTGTGTGAACGTTAATTAAACCTATGATCAATACTTTGGTCATCATTTCGGCATGAATTTTGGTCAGTGTGTCCAGTTTAGGTCAAACAAATGATCTTTTCATGATCCCCTGCAGGCACTAAGTACTTACTAAATTCTGTATTGATATATTTCTTGTGAGTAAAGCCTGCATACACCTCAGACAACTAATATGAGATTTAGCACTTACATAACACATCTGGCTTGTAGTGTTTGGCATAAATTTATGGTAAATACCAGGATTTTCATATAACCTTACTAATATGATATTGAGGGTGTTTCTGTGCTCTAAACTTGTGAAGAAGGTAGAAAGCAGATATTTAATTTATGCTTGCATATTTTTTTTTAATGCTCACGTTATTTGTGAGAGGAGGGCTTCGACAATTCCACCCCTGCTGTGCACACATTCCTTGATTATTTGCAAATGGCGAACCCATCTGTGTGTCATAGCCACTTAGAGGTTTGCACCGTAGCGCCTTTTCTGGCATCACTAGTTAAAACAGCAGACTCGGATCACACGTTGCTAATTAAACCCATTTGGAACAAAGAAAGTAAAGCCTTCATCTACATAACTGTGAAGTCATGAGTCTGTGTGAGGAGGCACCGTTTCCCTGCAGGTTGTTCAGTCAAATCATTTTTCAGTGGGCGTATTAAACACACACACACACACACAGCTTCTGTGGGTTTATTTTAGGTAGAACAATAAGTCTTGTTTTGCATGGGATTTCATTCTATCTGTTCTGTGTTGTGTTCAAAAGGTCTAAAAAAAACTTTAAAGGGCTTTGTTATAAAAGCACTGACTAGAAATAAACTGACTGGATCTTTCAGCTAAAAGATTTTTTTTTTCCTTTTGTGTCATCGCCTATAGCTCCACACCAGTCAGTTAAAAGATTGTACGTTCACTGCTTTGGTGCTACCTGACTGCTTCGGTGAGCTCTAAAAGCTGTGTCGTCTTAACACCGCTCAGAGTAAAAAAATTACTCCCGTTAGATTTTTATTGTTCTCTCTTAAACATTTCTCTCTGGTGCCTCTCTCCCCAGCAAACACAGGCAGACGTTCAGATCATGTCCGTCACTACAGACCCACTTTTGTACGTCCAGTGGACGAGCACTGTTGGTTCAATATCTGGAAATCTAGCCAGGATCCCTTCTGGAGGTCCACAGACATCTGAAACATGCAGGCTCAGTATCTGAACCAATCTGGAAAGCGTCATTATTACCATAGTGGAATGCAAGATGTTTCAAATACCTGTTAATTGAGTAAATAAAAAAAATATCAAATCATTATGAAGACAGCAATTTTGAAAGAACATAGCGAGTTGATATTATGTAATTATTTCACGCTGTGTAAAACATGAATAAAACAGAGGGGGATATTTTGGCACACTGCCTTCAGTTGAATCAGTTTTATTGAATACCATGTTTTGGTCTTCCAACCGTGGAACAATAGCCTGCACGATGATGGTTTGATGGTTAAAAGATGGTATTCAACCAAGCAGATGAAGACAGGACAGTTGGCTCACTCGGTAGAGTGACTGCCTCATGTACTGAAACCCCTAGCATCTGACGTCATAAAAATTTAAATTTCATTTTGAACCCTGGATGTCACCTGGGCGTCAAGAGTGAACGTTAAAAATGTTTCATTCTAGCTCCTCTGTCTTTTGAATGTTCAACAAAGATGTGAAATAGACGTGTCTTTGCTCAGTGGGCTTTTTTAGTGACTTGAAAGACTAGAAAGGATGTGAAATTCACTTCTTCCACACAGTGCCCTAAAAATACATCTCTATCACTCCCACTTTGATAGTCATGCAACTGCATATGAAAGTCTCTCCTTTCAAACAGTTCCACCAAATCCCTCAGATTTTCTACTAATCCTGCCTTTTCCTTATTCTAACAATTTTCCATTAATCAGTAGTGTCAGTATCACCAAATGGGAGACGAGCATACACACTGTAAATTTGAAATAATAGCAAGCATAAAATTAGGCAGATGTAACCACTTTACAGGTTTACAGGTCACTGTATCAATGTTTTGGATTGAACAAAACACAGAAAGGTTTGTCGTCTGTGGGGAGTAAGTGTGCTCTGTTAACTCTCAGGGTAGAATCAACAGAAAAGTTCAGGAATGAATTCTCTAAATAAATAAATAAATAAATAATAAATCTAAATAAAAAAGGAATGAATTCTCTAAAGACATTTTTTTGTCTGTGGTATATACAGTAGCCTACATTCAAGGAGCACAGTTCCTTGTATTTGTAGTTCAACTTGCCAAAAGTGATACAAATAGCAAAATAAAAGTTGCATTTAGAGCAGAATCACTGAATGTGGACAAACTGGAATGTTGGTTTTGTTGCTCTTGGGTGCTTGGATTTTATAACTCACTATAATAGTAATAATGTTGGGTATCACAACAACGTGTTGTGTTGCCCCTTGTTTGTGTAAATACTGCAGTGCTTTTTCTTGTCGGTGTCTAGCCTAATTATCAGACTGCTGAAGCGGCTGATGTGGTTCAACAGTTATTTCTTTCCCCTAACCCTAACCCTTACAAAAGCCTGTGCAACTGTTAAATAGACATTTTTCAGTCACCACTTCATGCAGGTGTAGCTTGGTCGCTACATCTGAATCACTGAACAAATAGGAGGAGTGGGAGGTGATTCAGTGGTCTGCAATCAGACTAGTCTATGTCGGACTGTGTGCTGTGGTTTTCTCTGAGAATCTGAAAGGAGCTGTCTCAGTCACCTACCGACTGGGAGCCTTGTCAGTAGTACACAGCCATGTTGGAATTACTGTATGTGCACCTGTTTACTTGCTTTTCTGTGTGATGCTCCACCAGATCAAAGGCTAGATCCAGATTCTGTTTAGCCTCTGCTAATAATGTGGTTGTCACGGGTCTAATTATCCACATTAGTTGTTTGTCTTGTCAACAGGGTGGAAGGTTTGTTAAACCTTAAAACACCATCATCAAACTCCTCAACACCTACCATCACACCTGCTGTCAGACCACTGTTGACAAGTTGCATTGTTCTTCAGATTCTTCCACCATACATACATGATGTTGGTTGACTGTTTTCTGAGACAAAGTGAAACACCCAGTGAGCTGTTAATGGAATTATTAGCTGCATTGGAACTTTACACTATAGTGCTATTTTGATTATGTAATCAGCAGTACTTTTCTATCACAGAAACATCAGTGAGCATCGTTAGCATTTATGCCCAAAATGGATATAGCCGTTTGAAAGGAAAACACAATCATTCAGATTCAGCTGCATTGGGATCCATATTCAGTGAGCCAGGCGTTCAGGCAGTAAAGTGACAACACAGCAGCAGCTATGTGTTTTAATGCTTTTAATTATACATTTTATATTAAATGATAGATTGTGGCCAGTCGCCTTTTAATGGTTTGGAATCAGATCTACTATCCTTAAGTGTCACCCAGAGAGATGTGTGCTGAATATACATGTCCATTAGCATCTGGACTTTTCACCATGGATAGATTTTGTTGATGGGTGATTAACCCTCAGTGATGCTTGTAAGGCCATCTGCCATTGTCTGCCAGTGACAGTTCAGTGTCTCCTATTAACTTTGTTGCATGTGCTAGGGTGTACAAATTTGCACTTTTATCATCCTTAACGGTACATGGGGTCCAGGGACTTACTCTGTGGTGATGAGCAGGGGTCTTTAAATGTTGAGTAACATGCACCTTTTTATCCATATAGTTTTTATTGATGAAGCTTGTCTGCTTGCATCTCCAAAAAATTACATTTCTATTTATTTCCATTTAGTAAATTGCATTGGCTATTTTTACACGAACATAATGCTGCCCAGATGAAATAACATAAAACTGAATATGCCTGCAACATTCATTTGGTTTCCACACAACAGGTGAAGCACAGGTGTTACTCATCAACTAATGAACGATGGATACCTTCCATTCAAGAGTGCCAGTAAGCATTGAGCAGAAGCAGCTGAATGTAATTCATTATATTACCTACACCTGTGCTTTTACTACTGTGGCAAGGTAAAAAAAAATCTGAAAAAGACCAATATCAGCTCCTGGTAAAGCATGATTAACCTTCATTTGGCTTTTATTTAGGCAACTCTAAGCAAGGTAAGGCTAAAAAAAAATAAAGACCTGGGTTAAATACTGACAGAGTCAGCACTGAGTTGAAGGACAAGAGATAAAAAGATAAAAGAGCACCAACACTTAAAGGAGCCATTCTGCAAAACTTTTAAGTACAGTGCCGATATACTTTTGCAGAACTTTTACTTGTAATATTGTATGTACTACTTTTATGTAAGTAAGGGATCTTAGTCCACCCCTGACCCTACGCTCATATGCTATATATGCCTTATATGCCAACTTAAGTTTATCAGAGTTTAAAAACTCTGCTATACTGTGAAATACAGAGAGATTTATCTGCCAATGATCAGCCTCTTTATATAAAAAACGTCCTGCATTCGAATTTTAAGTACAGTACTTTCATCACTGGTTATTAATTTTGACACTTAGATACTATTTTTTTTTTTTTACTGTAAATTTATATTGTTCCCAAATATTGGTTAATTCAGCTCCTTGAGCTGCTAAATTGTATCCTATGGGACCTGCAAAAAACCCCCCCAAAAAACATATCGGTTGATCCCTAATATAAAAACATCAATTATTCTAACACTTCCTAGATTGTTACATATATTGCAAGGGAACTTAAATCTATGCTTCCTTCAAAATGCATCTGCAAACCAAATAGGTAGTAAACACATTTTGTAGAAGACAGGGTTGCTCTTTGATAAAAGTATTCTCATTAATATGATAAAGTCTACCGTACCTGGCCTGTAGCCAACATAATTAAACTATCACAAAAGATGCCATTAACGCCCTGTAGAGTTCTTTGCACTGAGAGTTGTTCCTGTGTTGTTCAGTGCAGTTTACAGATCAGAGGATTTACATACAAACTTCAATCCCCGAAATTCACTGTGCTGTGTGCTGTTCAACAAGGTTGAAAGAAAATCATGCACGCACCACAGTACTCTTAAGGGTAACACTGAAAATGAAAGGCATATTTCCGCTGTGGACTCTGGGTCTCAATAAAAACACAATGAGATACAGACAGCGCTAATTACATTGTTAATGTAAGTGATAAAGTCTTGTTAATTTGAAAGCAGAGTTATGGGCACAGGGTCTAGACAAAGGGACAGATGACTGGCGAAGCCAAAACAAAACACTGCAGCAAGTTTTAATGAGGCGACAGGGGACTGCCCGTCAAACACATAACCAACACTCACATCCCAGAAGAGACACACACAAATGTACACACACACGAGTATGCTCTACTGCTCTGTGTACACGGAATACAGTCGTGCATACAAGTACAAACACGCCGTGCATCTGTAACACAGGAAAACAACATTGCTACGTGGACATTTAGCTGATTTGTTGCTGATCTGTGATGAACTCCATCTTCGCCAAAACACGCCTGTCTCAGACCTGACTGATGAGCTTAAAGGGTCAAAAGATTAAGCTCAATATTCACCACGTCAGCCATGTCAATCATAGCATGGTGAGCTGCATTTACAATGCTACAGCAATATCAGAGATTACCACTTTGAAACGCGGGGCTAAATACCCCTGCATTACGGCGCTGAAATATAGACCTAAAAATCCAAGATTATACTTCAGTGAAATAAAGCCTTTAGGCCTAATCCATATTCAAAGTCTTGTCACTAGCTGGGCTGTGGGCCTCTATAACCTAGTTCTGACGGCTGTTATTGGGGAAAGCTGCTTTGTACTGGTCAGTTGTGAGATGAGGGCTTGGACACGGTCTGTTGAGCTGACCTATATTTGGCTGCCTGCCCTGTCTGCACAGTCAAAACCGGAGCTTCCCTCTTGGTTTGTTCTATAGGCAAATTAGGCCACCGGGCACTCTCCTACGCTCTCTGATCCAGTTCAAGATTGGATGTACTGTCATGTGAAATGCTTCATGCATGCATATCCTCTCAGATAAAGCAAAGAGAGTATCGGTATACAGTACAGAACCAGACCTTCATTCATCATCAGTGCAGAGGAATTTGCAATATTGGTGCAGCAATTTGGCTTAATGCTTATATCAGCATGTAAGATCAAAATGCTAATATACCAATCTTTAGAAGGTATAATGTTGACCATGTTCACCATCTTAGATTAGTGTTATAGCATGCTAAAATCTGCTAATTTGCTCTGAACACAGAGTACAGCTGAGGCTGATAGCAATGTCAGTTTTGCAATATTTGCTCTTCCTCTGGGTAACATGAATGTTGGATGGACATCTGCTCCAAATTTCATTGCAATCCATCCGAAAATTGTTGAGATACTTCAGGCTGGACCGAGGTGGTGGACTGACAGGCCAACTGAGGAACTGACATTGTCATACCTAGAGCTAAAAGTAACTGTCTCACAAGAGTCTTTCAGAGACTGGAACCAAGCCAGACTTTTTCACAAATGGTGCTTTTATGCTCCTAGAGGATACATTTAAAATGCCTGTGCTGTAGTAAGAACAGGAAAAGTTAATCTTGTAGCTTTTTTTAGTGGGCCTTATTGTCCAACATTACCTACTCAAAGTTTCATCGACTCCCACCACTGAGGTTTAATCTCAGTCTGCAGGTTGTGTTGCTGCTCCAGAATGCTGTTGTCAACAATTCTTTGTCTGCACCGAGAAGTAAATACACCAAATGAAAAGTGGTGATGCAGTGTACCATGATCAGGACAGCACGACTGTACAAGACCAAGTAAATACATAAAGTAGGTGTAAATGAATAAATGGACCTGACAGTACAATAGAGACACATGGGACATGCTGCAGTCAGATTTATTGTTCAAACAGTGTTGTATGATAAGGTTATTATGTTAGGGACAATGACAGGTCATCCACATATACATATCATAATGCACCTTTCTTAAAGCTTTTTTAAGGGAGTGTTGCTGTTGCCCCCACTTTTTAACTTCTCATACATAACAGTCATGTGGTCGGTCTCCTCTGTAATGCATGCATGACTGAACGCATGACTCAGTTTGCTTTGATCCATAGTCTGTAGTTATACTGACTATGAAAGTGAGTTGAAAAGTTTTTTCATGTCTGTAGGGTCTCAGTAATTTAGTGACTCTCAGAAGATATACATGTAAGCTATGTAACTTTTGAAAACCAAAATTACACAAAATTGCAAATGAAAAGTTGAATTCAATATAAATAAAACCCTTGCTAGTCTTTGCGAAATAGCGAGTGGTAGAAGCTTGGTACATAGGGAGTACTCAAAGGGCTAGTTGGTGAACTAGCCTACTGCAGTTAGCCAGTCAGGCACATGCTAACACAGGTCAGTCACATTAGATCTCTAAGTTTGTAGTTTCTATTTCTGTCTGTGCTACTCCCCCCTGTCATTATGTTCTCAGCATTATACGTCATTTTAATAAAAAGATTGAGGGAACATAAAGCTCTCCGAGCTAGCTAGTTTACTAATTCTTAGTTAGCAAGCTTGTTATCTTGGTCGCTAAGAGAAAACTCAATCACACAGTTTATATCAGTATTTGCACTGGACTCTCATAACAGGAACAAAAACGTCCTTCTTTTGTGGAGCACTTCATTTTCTGACAAAGTAAACTAAAAGTGCCTGTTGCAACACGCACAATTAAGCTGTGACAGCATCCTTCATTTTGGACTCACTGGCTCTTTGTTCCTCTCTCCGCTCTTTGTTTGCTATTGGTCAACTTCTTCACCCATCCGCCCCTTGGAGATTATTAGCTAAACATATTAGCTATACATGTATATACAGTCAATTGACTTTGCAGTGGTTGCCTACAGGATAAAGAAGCCAGTTTGTGACTGGACAGACGCTGGTTCAATCCCCTGAACCAGCAGCATAAATATGGGTGGGGAAATTAAGAAGCAACGTTTGCCCCCTTTTCATTACCACCATTGAGATGCCCTTGAACAAGGCCTGAAACCCCAAACCCACTGCTGCTACTCAAGGGCCAGCAGATCAATGTAGTGTTATACTGGGCAGGTTCCAGGTGTGAGCGTGTCTAACTGTGTGAATGTGATTTTGGTAGAAGTTTAAGCACCTTAAAGATGATTGTTATTTCAACCTTGTTTTTCAAAAACTTGGTTGCCAGTCTAAACACACCCGACATGTTATATTTTACATGCTTGTGGTCCCATTCCATTCCCTCTCAGAAGTAAACTAACCATGATGTCTTTAGCAACTTAATAAAAAGAATCTTAAATAAAGGGAAATGCAATATATCACTATTAATCTGTAATTACTGCATGTGTCCACAGAGGTCACTGTACAGCAAAAGTTACACAGTCATGCCTCAAAGCTTAAAGACAGGTGATTGTATTTTGCAGTGATTTTGCAATGATTCTATTACACGAAGCGCAAAGAGTTAACGGGAGGAGAAGTTAGAAGGATGGAGGCGAAGTGGAAGGAGGCAAGTAGGCAGGGAGGTAGATATGAGAGGGAGGGAGGATGGAAGACACGTGGCAGCGCATGGTAATGCTGTGCTGCACAGCATTAAGAGTAGAAAGCCCAGAAGAAGCAGAGGAAAAAGGGGATGGTGTGAAGAATGTGAAGCATGGAGTGGTGTCACGAGGGCCAGAGAAGCAGTCGAGTGTTTATGAGGTACAGTGCACGCTCACGGGGGTCGGGTGGGTCTGCTGGGAGGGCTCAGGTGCACCGCATCGTCGCAGGTTCAAATCCAACCAGCACCCTTCCTGGTCATCCTCCTTCTGTCACCCTCGGCTGCATGCTGCCTGATAAAGCAGAAATATGCTGAAAAGATGAGGAGACACTGAAATAGGTCAAGTGAAGAGAAGTGGGCAGGGAGTGAGGGAGGGGAGGGAAAGTTTAGAGGCAACAAGAAGGAGGAGAATGCAACGGGGAGAGGCATGAGGACGAAAGGAGGAGAAAGCCATGTAGTGTAAGTAGAAAGGTGGGTGGTAATGAAACATTTACGTTGAGAAACAGTGAAGGGGGATAGATAGGTGGAGAGGAGGAGGAACACTCTCCAAAATGGAAGCGAAGTAAAGCCAGGTCAGCCATATTAGCAGCCTTCAGTGACCACAGATCGTTGCCTAGCAGCATGCAAGAATAGTTTGCTTCTCTTGTTTCTCCTCACCCTCCTCCTCTTGCATCTCTCTTTTCTCCTCACCTCGCCTCCCTCTCTCCGCTGCCTTCTCTGCGCTGTCTCACTCTCTTTCCACTCCTCTTCTTCTTTCACCTTTTCATCCCCCCTCTCTTTTTCGCACGTATCCCGCCACTCTGCTCACAGGCTCCTCTTGTACCTCAGTACTAGTCTGGTGCTGCCTCATGCCTTTGTGTGTGTGTGTGTGTGTGTGTGTGTGTGTGTGTGTGTGTGTGTGTGTGTTTGTGTGCATGTGGCAGATTCCTCTTGACAAGCCTTTCATCAGCGTGTAAAGCTGGCTGATGCAGCCGTTACACCAGCTCTGTGCTGCATCAGGATTACATGGCACATGTGAAGCCCGTGTCCTCCAACGCTTGGTCAAATACAGGATGACACATGGCATCAAGCATGGAAGTGTGTGTGTTTGTGTGTGTATGCCAGCATGTCTATCACGAGTTTGTGGCTTTCGTGGGAATAGCGCATCTTTTGTGCTGATGTGATATTGATGTTTCTGTTGTTTAATGTCCTAAAACTGAATTATGACTGCTTCAACTATTACTCCTTTTTCTACTGCAGTAGTTCTAGAAGTATTGAAGACTCCTCTTGGCATATTTCCAATTAGGCATAAAATCATTTATTTCTGTGATGTAAAACCTATCCATGGCTCACATATGGTAAAACCTGTGTTGATTTGTGGAGGTTATATAGTTAAATGAAGCATGTGCAAAGCCGCAGTCTTAATTGACAACATTGTCTTATAGTCTTAGTTTAACAAACCATGGCAAATTGTGAGTTATGGTTGTGGCCGTTAATTCTTCCTAATTAGTATGCAAAAGATTGCAGTGTGATTGGTTCCACACACGTCAGATTTGTATTTCCGTTTCCTGTGAAAGGACATGTAAGAATGGTTGAAATCATGATTTGTGATGAATTGAGTCCACACAGGGAGAAAACCCCGGCCTCTCAAGTCCTGTGATCATCCCACAAATCCATTCCAAACTCGTCACAACTTCAGTGCTCACTGGTACTTATAGTATGTACGTAATTAATTTGGTGCCTAGACCTAACCAAAACCACCATTTGAAAACGTTAACGGCACCTATTTCAGCTCATTTGTTATGCTGTCAGGTATGGTTTTGCCACAGCTTCCAAATTGCCATTGGACATCTGTAACTGGAGACCTTGGTGGAAAGGGCTGCTGATATTCTTTAGATTTCTTATTGTCAACAAATCCCATGAAAAGACCTAAACCAACAATGAATGTATCCTCCTAATAAGAAAGTATTGTGCGTGTATCAAAGGCTGATACATTTTCTTCCTCTGTGCCATGGAACTCTGTTGTAGTCTAAAAACTATTTTAAAAAAACACATCAATGAGCCACATTGTTGGACTGGGTGACATGGTTCTTTATTACCATGAACACACACACATTGTAATTTATTTTGACTCAATGCCACAGACACAGTCCTGCTATCCTTAAATACTCAGTAGAACACCAACTGTGTATTACAACCCCAATTCCAAAAAGGGAATGCTGTATTAAACATAAATACAGCAGAATAGTGTGATAATGTGCTAATCCTTCCATTAAAAACAGTTCAAAGACAATATACATGTATTTAATGTTTGACCTCATCAAGTCGGGACAGGGCAAATAAAAGACTGGGAAAGATGTGGAATGCTCAAAAACAATGGAATATTCCACAGGTAAAGAGGTTCATTGGTAACAGGTGATAGTATCATGATTCAGTATGAAAGAGGCATCCTCAAAAGGCTCAGTCCTTCACAAGCAAGGATGGGGAGAGGTTCACCACATTGACAGACACATGATTGTATAAAGGAGATTACTACGTGGGCTCAGGAACGCTTCGTAAAGCCAATGTTGGTAAACGTTTGTTTGGAAATGATTGCTGTCTGTTTTTATTCATGTTTTATGCTGATTTATAAGCCTGCCGAAAATAGTTCCCAACAAATGCGGTTTGAGTAACATTCTCTAAGGTAACCAGCTGTTTGAAGAAGTTATCAGCATTTTTTTTTTTTTTGACAGAGAAGTATTTGTGGCATCCTTTTGAAGATCTTCAACAGGAGCCTATATGGGCTGAGAGTAACAAACATCTGATCTTCAGCATTGTCTGTTAAAAGATATCACAATTTGATTACTTTATTATAGCACTACAGCTATTATGTTTTCTGCTATTTCTACTAGTAGTGGTACTCCTTAAAGTGTTGCTATTGAAATGACAGCACATTGGTGTCTGTTGGAGTACAATGCTTGTTGTGTGGGCTGCACTTGTATAGGTATGTTTCTTTATATGGCCATAATGTCTGCTAGATGTGTACCTTTATACAATTCAAAAAGTACATCTCTGTTGCCATGAGGACTGGAAATACATTTGTTGGCCCTGTAACTCCTACCATAATCTCTGCTAGTAATACCATTGCTATGGCTTTTATTGCTCGACTAGATCTGTTACTAATATCTCTGTCTGCATAGTTTCTTTCTCAGTGGCCTAGATTTCATGTTCCAAAGAGGTACCACTGCGCCTATCTAGGATGTACCACTGTCCTTTGCCAAATGCATGCTGGGATAAGCTCTACATGACCCTGGACATGAAAAAATCAGAGAGAAAATTAAAATAAAAGCATAAATCATTTCACCTCTGCCTTCACTCTAATGTCCATATTTGTGTGTGTAGATGAAGTGTAGGAGAGTGTAGGTGTGACAGCCACTCGGCCTAAATGCTGGCATGTCAGACCGCCTTTAATAATAGTAAAAGAGTTGCATGTCCCCTTGTTTTTCAGGAGGTATGCCAGTGCCTGAGGTGGCGTCTGACACTGCCAGTGCTGCCACCATGTTGAGCCCCGTCCTTAACGCCTCCAACGGAGACGGCTCTGAGTCTGAAACCACCTCCGCCATCCTCGCCTCCGTCAAGGAACAGGTGTGTGTGTATGTGTGCATGCGACATAACAGAGGGTTGTCACAATTAATGAAATATGAACACCAGAAAGAAGTGAGTCTAATTCCCCCAGTCATTTCAGAGTGAGAGAGGACAACAGTAAACAGCAAACACAAATGATGGAATGCCCATGTGGGCTAATGTGTCAGAAATATGTCACCACATTTTGATCTGTGTGCAGAACGCCCTGGGCTAAAGCCCCTCAGTGTAATTCTGAAAATGCTCTGATGTGGTGGGATGCATCATTTCACAACATTTTGTCAAAGTCGGAGGAGTAAAGGGACAAGACAAAGCCCATATCTTGATTTTTTTCCCCCAGTGAAGTTTACTTTAGGCTGTATAGTTAAACTTCAGTGTTTATTATGTATTTACTAAGGTTGCAATATTCATGGCTCTGATGGTTTTTCAACTTCTCTTTCATTTTTGACTGCTAGATGTCTTTCATTACATTACTGTTTGAACCTATTAATCCTAATGTGTGCTGCCCCTTCACGAGCTCTGTTTTAACAGCATATAATACTGTATATGGTATTTGTATTAAATATATGTCTTTAAACATGCATTACAACACAGTACACTAAAGAGTGGTAGATTCATTGACTCTATGAGATGTAGACAAAACTTTGGGGGTGATCAGAACAAGAAGCTATATCATTACATTTCGCAAACCGCATAGAACAGCTGCAAATCAAACTATACTGGATTTTTCCTTCATTCCACTAAAGGCAAATGCGATGCAGTATGACCCATTTCCACCGCTGATTAGCCGTTATGCTTACTATTCATATAATTTTTAATATTCTGCTTTGTCTGTCAGAATCTGACACAGTTTCATAATGTCATCAACTTAAAAATTAATTTAATACAAGGCTGAAAAGCAGTCTGGAGTACACTTCTACATTATATGTTTTACAAAGGTGAGGAATTAAAGCACCAGAGGTAACCCCAACACACAATTTCCCGACGGTCTTATCGGCTTTGTTATTTCTCCAACTGAGAAAAGGAGGAGCTGATATAGTAAATCCAAGTGACCCTAACCCTTTTAAGCAAGCTCATTGGGTTACCATGGATAACATGCATCAACAGGGTAGTTTTAGCTGATTAATCAGAAAGTGAACGAAGTTGTAAGGGGATCACCAAAGTCATTCAGGTTTACCCGCTGAGGACCATTTATGTCTCTGCCAAATTTAATGTTAATCCATCCAGAAGTTGTAAAGATATTTTAATCTGCACCAAAGTGTTGAACAGATGGACTGCTGCACCCCCCCCCCCACACACACACACATAAAGCCACACTACTACTGTATTTCAAAATGACTTCCAATCAGCTTATTCTCCCATAGGATTAGCACCAATCAACATACAGTGAATATACAACAGATTAAATGTGATGTTATTGTTAGATGTTATTATGTGTTTAAACTTAAAAGTGCAAGTTGTAAAATATGCCCAGAATTTGAACATGTAGTTCATGTCTTGAACTAAAACATATACAAATTGCACCTATAAAATGGAACTCTACTGATTTTAAACACAATCTGCATTTTTAAAAATATAATCTCCCACTCAGCCATTAGCGGAAAGCAGTGAAGTAGGTTACAGTGCGGCCTCAAGTGACATCCTTGTGGTTGCATCATCTGGGGCTGGAGACTACAAGCTTTAAAGTGAAAAATTTTTTGGGGGTGTGGCATTAGAAAGAAGTGAGCTATCCAGACCTCTGTAGCCCGCTCCTCATCTCTGCTAGCATAACACACCCAAATCTCCAACTGAACTGTCTGCAGCCGAGTAGCATTTTGGGTAATCTAGGCACCATGTAATAAAGAAAGATGATATCTCTGGTTCTGCGAGCGCAATGCTAAATCATTGTGTCTTTCATGTCTTTAAGTGCTAGAGAGCAGCGCTTTGAATGTTCTGGCTCTGTCTAGAATCGGTCTGTGAAGATGCGTAGCGTGTATTTGTGCACGCTGTGTGTGGGTGCACAGTTCGAGTGGATACTTGATACCGTTGGACACTGTGTGTGCGTGTCCTTGAGTGCTGGAGGATGTGAGGAAATGTACTCTGAAATGCAGATGCTAAAGATAGCCAGTGGATATGCTGAGTGTAGAAAAAAAAAGGCTACTGCATGTTTTAGGCTGAAACCTCAACGTGAGACGCTACAATGTTCTGGAAGTCCATGCCTAGTCTAAGTAGGTCAAGTGGACACGGACATACACACACATACAGGTCATGTGCACACACTCAGATGATCTAGGGCACGGTAATGGCCTTCTGGTGAGAATGTGTGAAAGAAAAAGGCTGGAGAGGAGAAGACAGGAATGGAAGGAGTGTCAGCTATTTGAAGAAAGTGAAGACGAATAGATAGCTGCTCGCTCTCTCCTCCACCTCCCTCCGTCTTCCTCTAAAGCAGGAGTTGTTATATTTCATGCTCCTGCATCATGGTGAAGTTATTATTATTTTTTAGGCCAGTCATTTGTCACTTCCTTCCATACTTGTTTTTGCAGAGTGTAATTTTTCAGCGTGCTTGGGCCAGTGCCAGTGTTTGTAACCAAAAGGAAGGAGGGGTGGAGTTTTTCTGGAGTTTTTCATCCCGTGCCACACACACACACACACACACACACACACACACACACACACACACACACACACACAGCTTCCTGCTCGTTTTGGTTTATAAAGACAAGGTCAGGCATGAGCGAGCAAGAAAAGGCTTCACACACACACACACACACTCTTGGAGATACAGATGTGCACACATGTGGTCTGAGGACACACACACACACACACACACTCATATACACGCTGCCAATCAGACTCTTTTGCCTCTGCTGACTCACCCACCAGGAGATCCCTGCCGCTGTTTCTCCTCTGTTTCCTTCTACCCACACGAGATTGATTAGCCATTCAACGTTGTATTTATCACATCTGTCATCTCTTGTCCTCGTATCGTTCATTATCTCTGCTGTCAACACATCTGCTATTGGGGGAGCGCAGTGTGAAGTGCCAGCACTGAAAGAGTTTCGTTCCAATGTGAGATGTGCCTATTTGAAAAATCTGACATATTGTCATATTGAATGACAGATAAAGTGAGTGACACAGGGTATTGATTAGCTGTCTCTTTGCTTGAAGCCTGGTAACATTTGACAATCCAGTCAGTTCTGAAATGTTGAATGTGTGTTTAAATAAAATCAAAGTGCTTTAATCCTTCCAGACATTCCATGTTTCTTTCGAGTGCTTCCAGTCTTTTTGTTTGGTGCTAAATATTTACTAAAGGACCAGTCCAATTGTGCCAATCCAATGTGAGAATGACAGCATAGCCAAATACTGTGTGTTTTGACTCATGCAGTATGTATGTATTTCTTTTTAGTACCAGAAAATACAGGAGCAGGGAATAGAATGATATGCGTACAAATGAAGCAACTCAGTATAAAATAATAAATAAACTAGAAGGGCACTCGGAGAGCGCATACCTCCGCCAAGGCCATTAGTCCACTTTTCTATGATATGCAAATCTGCAAGCGCAACCACTAAATGTCTGGATATAGTATTTCCAAACTGTTAATATAATGTCAAAATACGTCTGTCTGCAGGGATGTGTGGAAGTGTGGGAGTGTTTATTTGTGCTTTACAACGTAACCCCTGTGAAACAATCAGAAATGATCTTTTAATTTCTCTGATTCACTTTCTTATTGTCGCTAACGCTGCTCCATCTCTTTGTTCACTTGTTAGCTCGCTAGACATGTACTCATTCTGCGAAAGTGAAAAATAATTTGTGTATACGCCCCGTGAGTCACATCCGCTCCAAAATATAATGGGTTCTTCTTTTGCCCCATGCTACACCCTTCCACCAAGTTTCATTAAAAATCAAGCCAGTAGTTTTTCTGTTTTCCCATCAGAAAAAAAGACCGACTGAAAACATGACCTTCTTTCTGAGTTAATAATTTTATACAAACAGCGGCTTCACCTGATCAAACAGCGCTGACAGACCACTGCAGCAAACTGCAGAGAATAAAATGGTTGGGAAAAGCAGATGTTAAATCAGCAATGAGGAATAAGTAACACTTGACCATAAATAGTTCAGAAAAGGGAAAAACGTAAATGACAGCAGTAATGATACACTTTAGCATTTTTATTAGCCACAGTAAGTCTAAGTACAGCAATGTTAGTCTGTCTGTGGAACGGTTGGTCCAGACTAAAATATCTTAACTGTTTTAAGGATTACCATTCAATTTTGATGTACTGTACATTCATGGTCCCCAGAGGATGAATCTTACTGACTTTGGTGATCCCCTGACCTTTACTCTAGGACTCCCATGGTGTTGGTGTTTCTGCTTTTATCTCAACAACCTTTTGTATGGATTGTCTCAAAATTTGGTACAGATATCCACGTTGTCTTCGGGAGGAATTGGAATAATTTTGGTGATTTCTTAACTCTTCATCTTGCCCCATGATCAAAATTTCAATTCATTTCAGATGTAGATGTATGTTGAGTTGGGTGCTTAGATTCCGTCCCCTCAGGCAGCCTAAACCGGTGTCTCGACCAGAAGTGAGTCAGAAGTACTCGCACGTCTAACACAACAGATTCACTCTGAGTTTAATCTATGCAGCCATCTGCAGGGTCTCGTCTCAGCAGCGTCTCATGGGCATAACGTGACCTCAAGCGTTTAATTATGCTTCAAGTCTATTCTATTAACAATACGGCCATAAACACGAGGTTGGAAGCCAAAAAAAAAAAGCACTGAATCAATATATTTATATCTAAATATTAAAACCTGGCAGAGCAGAATGTGCTGCTGTTTAATCCCACAGACTCTCCTTTCACTTTTGACCAGCAGGTTTGAAGTAACACAGTAATTGCATGAATTTCTTGAATATTGAGGAGTTGCAATGTTTATTCATGGGGAAATTGTTGCCTGCACTGTACATTTACTGCCACTAGACAACTTTACTGCTAACCGTTCCCTCTGCTCTGATCGCCAACACACGCCTGTCTGCCCTGAGCACAGCCACGGGCTCTCTCTCTCTCTTTTGCTTAACCACACACTCACTACGAGTCATCTTGTAACACAATCATATGCATCGGTTTTGATGGGGAAAAATAGATCAGGAATACTTACACATGTCAAGGGAAAAGTGCACACCGTACAGGAAGTTTAGCTGCTCCTTTGCTGCAGACGCTTTGAAATTCATGGACAGAGACGGAACCAGTTTAGACAGATGCTTCAGTGTTGCATGAACACTGTCACCGTGTGAGGGTGAACCTGATGCGACGGCTCCGGTCCAGACATTCTAAGACACAAATAGGAATTAAAACTCTTTTTTTAGTTTTCCATTTTACTGTCCAACATTCAACAAAAAGAATAGAATTACCGCCTCATGTTTGTAAGCCTATGAGCACCAGTGAAGTTGTGGTTTCCACCCATGTCTGTCCAGCTGCAAATTCTAAAAGATGAATGCCTCACACATATATACAATCTAATCTCCCCTTCGGTTCCTGATTCATTCATCAGGAATGAAATATTGTCTGTTTTTTATTTATTTTATGGAAAATTGCAGGAAAATGACCTGTGTCCTGCTCTCTTTGTGGCGTCCTGCTTTAATTTGGGTTTGTCCTGACTTTAAACGGCTGACCCAGGTTCAGTATTGTCTGTTACTGACCTCTGTATCAAAATGTGTAAAACAAAATGGCAATTCAGTCTAATTATCAGGCAAGTTGTTGAAGCAGCCTATTTAATACTTTCTAAGTAGAACTTTTTTACAAGTCAATATCTAGTCAATAAACCAGTTAAAGGAGTTTTAAAGCTCCTTTCAAAGCTCGGCTCTATACAGGCTCAGTAAATACCCAGCTAGATTGAGAAATTGGGATGTTGCACATATTCCTCGTTGTGATTTTCACAGCTCAAGACTACCATTTAGATTTATTTGACAAATACAACATTGCGATTTAACCAAACCTCACATACAATTAAGGTTTTCAATGTAAAAGCTTATTGTGGTCCTTGTTAGAGAGAGCAGCCGTGTGTTGTTGTACTGCTTATTCCAGATCTGGAGAGCGCATTACATTACTGCCTCGGCTTCATTTCCCCCATGTTGGCAGCATGAAACTGCTGGGTTTTTACAAGCCACAACAATGGTGCAACATAAGTAACGTCGGGTAGAAAAGAGGTGGTGTTATACATTCACTGCCTCATCAGAGAGGAAAACACGACAATGCATTCAAGTATGTGCAAATAAGGGGATTCAAGAGGAGAAAAACTGCAGCCAGGAGAGAAGACGAGGCTTTCTAATGCTCATCAAAACAGAGTTTTTAGGCAAAATGCGGTGTTTCTGCAGCCTCTGAGCCACATGATAATTAATGTGAATCACGCTGCTCTGTGGAACCGTTCACTCTAATTGGCATGAAGCGGGAAACAGCTTCTCTCAGGTCAGACCCACAATTTATAGAGTCCAAACAGAGAGCAGTTAATACTGAGATTTAATTAGGCTACATAGAAATTTAAATTACAACCTTTATTTTCTCTGTAAGCCCAGTGAAACCTCAGTTCTTCTCTGTCATCATATACCAGTGTCACTCTTTTCATTGATCACATTTTATTTACATATTTGGCGGCTGGAAAACATTATTAACACTCGAGTTACAAAGCACAAATACTTTACATCACACTCATTTATGATTGGTGTCATGATGTGTGAGATAATAAAACCATAGGATTAACAGCTTTTTGAAAACAATACTCACTACTTGGATGATTCTTTAGGTTCCCTTATTGGGGTTTTCTTGCAGCATCCCTCCGATAATAATGGGTGCTATCAGCCTTTCCTCCATCCCTCTCACCGCTACTCTCCACATTTGTTTATTAAGGATTAATTAAGATTTATTTAGCATGGGCTACCTCATTAAATTACCAAATATAGTTTTCTTCAAAGTTCACAACTGAGTTAGATATTCATAAGCAGCGGTTTCAAAGTGGATCAAATATTTAGTTTGTTTTTACTTCTTATGCAAGGGGGCATGCAGAAAAAAGAGAAAGTGGAGTATTTAAGGGAGGGAGGGATGGAGGGAATTTGGGGAGGAATTCTGTTAGCTCGCGCTTTGTCTTTTCCCTGTTCTGTCTTGATCTGTCAGGCAAAGTGTTGGCATTTGAGAAAGTCTTTTACTTTTGTTGTTTACAGCTGAAGGAAGACCTCAGGCCAGAGCACCAAAGTGAAAATATGTCTTATTTCAGCTATGAAATGTCGCTGTATGTGAATATATTTTTGTGAGCATATGTGTGTGTTTTTGTCTGTTTATTTCTGTGGATGTGTGTATCTGTACTGATATGTATTGTTTGACCCAGCCCTTTAGCTACTGTTGCTACACAGTTCAGGCTTTCCATTCCCCACACACCACATATGCAGTTTACATCTTAATGGTGGCAGAGATTCATAATCATTTTTGAATGTTGATTGATATGAAATGTGCTAAAAATCCATTTTCACAAGATTACTTGGAAAAAAAAATTCTAGGTATTTTTTGCAGTCATGGCACTTTTAAATGAAGAAGGGTGCCAGTCAGAGTCACGTCTGACAAATAGTAATTAGAAAACAGAAAGAAGATAGCTCCTTAAAACCACACAAAACAATAAACCGAACAGCAAGTAGCAATTAAAGATTGCTATTAAGAAAACTTGGACTGCGAAAACAAATAGAAAACAACTCAATTCAGTTTTCAGTATGTGTATTAAATCAAGCAAACAATGCACTGTCACTTTTTAGACCTTGGTCATTTAGAAGGGCTGCCAACTCTCAGGCATTGAGCGTGAGACTCACGCAATTGACACAAATCTCACCCTCTCATGCCACACATGCCTTCTCTCACACTAACATTCGCCTTCGCTTGCTCCAAAGTATTTCTTTTTTCAAGTTTAGATGGGATTGGGCGCAAAACTTAACATGGCAACACTTTTACAGATTGTCAGTGAAGCATGCATCAACAAATGTGTGCTCTCATATCTCAAATAGCTAGCAAATAATATTTACAGAGGAGCGCACAGTGCATCAGGCATCAGAGAACCATGCTGACTCTGAACTGACAGAAAGCAGTAAGTAGGGGCAACATATAAAATATGGCCAGAATACTTCTGCTGTAGTTAATTGGACTGTATTTTTGACTGTTAGCACAGTTAGCGGTGGAGCTAGTGGCATTGCAGCTGACTGAAGTCTGTCCAGATAGCGACCTTGGAGTGCAAGTTCAGCTCGGCTCTGCAGGTCAGAACACTGTGAACAAGTCTGAAAACCATACTGGGAACCAGTACTGCCTTCCAGACCAGAGGAGGCCAGTTTGAGGAGGACTATGACTTCAGAGACGACAGGACACAGCAGGCGGGGACAGGAGAGAGTCAAGCAGCAGAACAGAGAGATAGAGTCGGTTAATTGAGGATTAATTTAGACCGAACCAGAGGTGATTGTGGAAAGACAAACCAAGACAGTTTTGGTGAGTTTTATTTCGTTTATGTTTTGTTTGAATGAAGTGTGTTTTACGATGAGTTAACAAGGCAATTAAGTTCGTCTTAGTTCGGTAAAAGAGAATAAAAGAGAAGCAGCGTCCAAATTATGCACATAAAAAAGAGACAAACTACTTTTATTTCATGTGGACATGATTGATATAATGTTTCACAGCAGATGGTCTATTCCAGGTAAAAGTGAAGAAGTAAACACACTGGTATTTAAAAGAGTGAATGAGTCATCGGATATGAGACATTTTCAGAAAGATTAGAGACTGATTTTGTCACTTCGGTAATGTTATTGTGTTAATGTAGAAATGTAGAATGTGTTTAATAGACCTGGATGTGGGGGCCCACACTGATCTGTGACTCTCTCTGATGATAACTTGGACTTGGGACACCATATTGACACTATATATACAGTATATATACTATATTTTTGTTTTTGACCTCTGTTATGTACATGCACATGATTTGCTGATTTATTTGCCAAATCATTAAAAAATAGGAGACAACAAGCAACAAAATTTTAATAAAAAAAAATCTTTACTGATTGGTGTACCTAATATAGTATAATATTAATGCAATATTTTGTGATCACACTTGAGCGATACAGACTGGGAATATTGTCCTGGTGTGACATTTCATTTGTGTCATTTCATCACAAAATACAAGTTTATGCTCACTTACCTGAGGATGACCCTTTGTGGTTGAAATACCGATAATTCCAGTCATCATATCCACATCAAATGAAAGACTTGGGGAGTAGGCTACTTGGTTTTGCAAAGTAGAAGTGCATCTGCTTAAGTACAGTTTGACTTCTCGAACTACCTTCAACCATGTCTGTGTTGCAGATGTAGGCCTCCAACTGATGGGGGGGGGGGG
>JBBPCS010000393.1:6272211-6288608 GCA_037974645.1 Hollardia meadi
AGAGAGAGAGAGAGAGAGAGATGGGGGGGGGGCTGAGTGGCAGTCAGCTCAAGTGACACTTGTAGTCTCTCTCTCTCTGTCTTTATGTCTGTCTCTCTATCACTTTCTGTGTTCTGGACAGATGAGTGTTTGGAGGGGGGACAGGGAGCATTGCTGTTGCTTTTTGACCAGAGGGGAGCAAAGAAATGCAGGATACTGTGTGATTTTTTTCTTGTGTCTCTCTGTGAAGTATGGTCCATGTGAAGGTATGTGTGTTTCCACTGTTCTCTTTCTCTTTTTCCCTCTTTTTATTCTTGTCTTTTGTCAGAATACATTCCATCAGGGTCTGTGTCTCTGCCTGTGCAGTAACAGGTGTCTGCCTGTCAGCCCTGAATTGGAGGGAGCAGAGATCGGATGGGGGGGGGGCGGGGTGATGGAGGGAGCCCTTCGCTTTTGTTTGGCTGTTTTCAAGACGACTTACAAGCGGAATTCTCACGGCCCTCCATCCAGCTCGTTAGTCATCTTACTTAGCCGCTCAGCCTCGAATGCTCTCAGCTGTGGGAGCTTCAAACAAGCAAACAAACAAAGAATAACACAAGCGATTCATCTTTCCCTTCATCTGCTCTGGAGTTGTTACCTTGAAGTAGGTTGTTTTATTTTTCCTCTCAGTTTGAATTTCTTTACATGAGCTGATGAAGGTGCTCAGATTGGTTTGACTGCAAAACGTCTGATCACGTCGGGGAAAACATGCAGTTTTCTTGCGCGGAGATGTAAACAGAAACGCAGCTCACCGCCTCTGTGTGATGGAATTTCTTGCAGCTTTCTAGGAGCATGTGGCTGATGTGTGTTTGCATCAAAGGAATACAGCTTTCAAATTAGCCTCTATGTAAAAACGTCCATGTGTTCCTTGCAGGTGATTGGCTCAGTCCTAAAACCTTTACGAGAACTGTGATGATTGATCTAAAGCCACTAAGTGCTAAAAAGGCATTAGCAGTTTTATTATATGGCTTTTATTTGTGTCCGTGTCAAAAATTATTTATCATCAGCTCAGTAAATACGGCCAACTCAGCACAGCTGATGCAGCCAGGTGATTTTTTTATTACTGTTTCTGTTGAGCAGCTATATTTTCATCTGCAGCAAAGAGTAAACACATCGATGTATCATCATGTTGAAGTTGTGTAAACAGGAACAAGTCTGCTTGTTGCTCTCCCTGTATTCACCCCTTTCAACTAGAAATTACGTTTGTATACGATTTAAAAGTTTGACATTGCTGAGTCTCATTCCCAAGTTGTCAAATACTGGCGCATTAGGCTAAACAAAGTCTGAAGTGCTTTTGTGTGTGTTTTCGTGTGTGTGTGTAGCAGCACAGACCGTTCTGCGTTCACAACATTTACCACTCCGCAACCGACGTTACATGTGGTGCTTTGCAGCAGAGCAGAAATGGCGCGTGTCAGTTGCACAAAGCATGATGTCAGTGGGGTACTTTCTATAACGCTGGCACTGTTAGCGGGTCAGTATCACAGCAGCAAGTCTTAACTGATGTGTACAAGTTGTGTGTTCTCATGTGAGTCTATGAGCCGTGTGCACAACCTGCAGAATTCATGCCAATGCATTTATGTATGTCAATGCATGTGCATATGTGTATGTTGATGGTGTGTGTATCTGTGTGTGTGTGTGTGCGTCCTTCTATGTTTGTCCAGTTACCATTAATAATAAGACGATGGTGCATAATTACAGGGAAATTAGCAATTTGATTTGTTATATTTTTACGCTAATGATTCATTCTAATCAAATTGTATTATTATAGTGGAAAGCCTGGAGTTGCCTTGGCAATCATCAGTGTTAAGGCTCCCACGGACCGGCACTCTGCTCTTTAAACACACACTGTGTAATCACTGTAAATAAGACGAGGAAATAAGGAAAATGTCTGATATTTCAAGGCCATTTCAAATGTTAATGTTTAAAAGTTCTTACCCCGACAGTGTCTGTGCAAACTGAGAGGTCTGACTCTTTATTCCATTTAAATGACTTGAAATGGCTTTCTGAACATATGAAGTTTAATTTGGCTGGAAACTCCACGAGGGTTGAGTGTCAGATATATGCAACAGTCCATTTGTCATGCACACTTACTGGTTGAGTGTGACATGGTTCAGTGTGTTGTGAAGTGTCTTTTCAAACCTGTAAAAATGACAGATGAGTAAAAAAGTAGATAACATAATGCATGCGCTGAATGTGCATCATCAAAGATACTTCCACGCAGAAATACCGTCATGTGCAATTTCACTGAAGCAATCGACCATCGACCATTCAACTACACATCCAAAAGTTAAAGTTTTACAGATTTTAGATGAGCTCAGATCAGATCAAATGCTGCGAGGAGAACAATGATTGATTCTTTGTGACATGATTTCTTCCACTTTCATCACTTTTATTGTCTGGAAACCAACACACTGTCAGAAAGCAATTTAGGATTTAAATTTAAGCACCAGTGCTCTAGAAACTGTACGCTCTTATTCTTCATCCTTACAGGAAAACAATGGGCATCATGGAAGAACCGCTCATAGGAACAGATTTGTTTTGTCACATTTTCTTTTATAACATTCTCTCATAGATACGAACCAAACTCATGGTTGGTTCAGGCTGAGTCAGACAGTCTGCCTTTCTGCACTTATTTCATTTAAAAAACAGGAACATTTTGATGTGATTTTGTTGTTAGTGTGATGGCATGCTGGTTCCACAGTGTTTCGTCTATTTTTGGCATGAGTATTTTGGCGTGACAACTTTTATAATTCAGTAGATAGTTGACGTTAAAGTTGTCATACTCCAACTGCTGCCTCACGGTCTTCATGCAGGTCACTGCCAAGGTGTGTGCCCACAGCTGGAGTTGAGTTCTGCATGAAATTTTTCTTTTTACTCTTGGTTGGCAACTGCCTACAAATGAACCACAACAGGCAGTCTGACAGTATCGGAGTTGCATCAGCAATGCTAATGATAAAATCTGTCAAAGGCACACCTCCTCCTGAGCAGGTTTAGGTTACTTGATTTGTCCCTGTAGGTAGATTTGGTTTGCAGTAGACAAGGCATCCATTTTAGACTCATTTCACAAGCAACACAGACAAACATGATAAAAAGGACTCAAGGCTCCAACAATCAGGGCTTAAAAAGGGAAAAAATAGCAATAAAAACACAAATAAATAATGTAACCACTAGAATAAGGTAAAATGCATGTAAAAACATTGTATCTATGGCATCTGTACAATGTTTCTACAACTTGTTCATCTGAGTGATGGCTGCTGGAACCAAGCTATTTTTATACCGCTTTGTTCTACACCTTGGGACTATAAACCTCCGCCCAGAAGGAAGCAGCTGAAATTCAATATGCAAAGGGTTGGGGTCGTTCTTCAACGTGGTTATCTGCTGTGCATCCCTGTGTACTTCATGTGTTCTAAAATCAATGATCATGCCTTTGGTTTTAGATCTGTTTAATTGAAGGACTCCTCACACCACTTGACAAAGTTTTCGATGACTGTACAGTGGCTGGTTTTTTTTAACACCTGCTCTGACACATCTTTGTATAGAAGATAAATAACAGGCGGGCGAGAGCACACATCCTCATGGAGGAGCAAACTCCTCAGACAGAATTGAACCTCACTTTTTGTGTCCTGTTAGTTAAAAAGTCGAGAATCCAGCCCTCAAGATTGTTACTTAAAGGTCCAGTGTGTAGGATTTAGGAGGATTTAGGGGCAGAAATGGAATGCTATATTCATAATAGTCTTTTCATTTGTGCACAATCACCTAAAACTACCGTAGAATGGGCCTTTTATATCTACAGAGGGAGGGGGTCCTCCATTATGCACCAGCATGTTTCTACAGTAGCTCTGAACGGACAAACCAAACACTGGCTCTAGAGAGGGCCTTTTCGGGTTTTTTAGTGCCCACCGTAGGGGTGGGTGAGATGAGGGGTGTTCAGTTGGTTGCAATCTGCAACCACATGGCAGGATGCCACTAAATCCCTCACACTGAACCTTTAAGTCATATTGTTCTAAAGGCCCACTGGTTAACAGACATTAATTGTGTTCAAATCAACAAATAGAAGCCTGGCATGAGACCCATATCCCAAGTGTTTAAAAAGTATGTTTAAAAAAGTGATGGGGTCAAGTGCAGGGCTGAGTTTTCTTTAAGACTTCTGACCTTACCTGTTTTTTCTAAAGGTTTTCATCAAAATTGATATGAGAACCTAAAATCATAGAGTTTTTTGCCTTGTGGAACAGGGATTATCACAGGATCCCTCCAGATTTTTAGGTACATACATGCATTTAAAAGCATGCATACAGTGCTTTTAAAATGCCTATTTTCAACTCTGGTAGCTATATGTAGATCCCTGTTCAAAAATGAGTATCTTTTTCTGTATGATGGATAGGGGATTTTGTCACCAATGGGTTGTTGGTTTACGGTAAATTAGCTTACAAGGAACGATCCACAAACGGCAGCATATCAGCATGTTACATCAACAAGTTTGTCCAAGTCATCAGCAAAAATGTCCAGTCAGTGCAGTTCCAGCAGGCAGAGCACAGATTCTTCTGTCCATTCTTTTATGTCCTTTGAATGTGCTTTCTCTCTCTTTAAAACCGTTTTATATATTGGCAGTAAATGCACACAGTTGTGATCCTCAAAGCCCATTGGGGGTAGTGGGAGTGATTTATAAGCCTTCTTATCTGGCCCACAACAAAGATGTTGTGTCTTATTGAGCCTGGTTGAACAGGACACATATTGTTAAAGGTTTGTAAGTGTCTTTTTAAGGTAGACATGGTAAAAATCAGCCAATATGAAATTTGGTGCATCAGGTTTTTATACTACATCAAAGTTTTCTGTTTGGTGGTGGCGTTTACCTTCGGGTGGATGTACAATGTTGTAATAAAAAGTTGTGAAAACCCGTGGGACAGGATAAGGATGCAACGATAAAGACACGTGTTCTCGGACAGTCACAGAGCTACGGTACAGTTTCCCCCACCCACCATGGGCTCCCTTTTTCACTTCAGCTGTTTGATCCAGACAAAATGGCATTTATTTAAGTGGAGGTGAGAAATTCACAACAGGTTTGTGTAGTTTAGCGACTTTGGTGAAGCAGACTTGAAACAATTGCACGATTCTCACAGAGAAAAGTAAGATAGATTTAGGGGAAGAAAACAAAAGCGTTTCCATCCACCTGTTTCAATGTCCATGTTCAATTTGTACATAAAGACACCTGACTGGAAACTGGTGATACTGGAAATATTGAAAAGAAAAATTAGACTAGACTATTAGACTTTGGAAAGTATTAATGGAGCATGTAGACCATGAAAAGATCAGATCTCTGTGGAGTGATGAGGAGACTTTAACCTTCCTCGAATACATGAATTAAAGATAAATACCATATTTCATTGTTTCCACATCATTTTGATTTGTTCGAGGTGTGACTGGTGTTCTTTTAAATACATCATCTCTTTGGTGGTGATTAGCATCACCAGCCATTTAACTGTAAACTAACTCCTCTAATATTCGCATAACAGTAGTGGATGGAAATGCGTACTACTTCACATTGTTTCCAAGTCTTTTGTTTTCTAAATGTGCTCCTCCTCCAGGAATTCATTCGCCATTATCATTAACACCAATATGTGTCGATTTATACTCGCCCCGAGCGTTCAAGCACTTATTCACCGGATTCTGAGCAGCAGCAGTTTCCACGATGAAACACTGTATTGTCCGCAGATTAGCAAATTGTTTATATTCAATTATCCGTTAGCTCAGTAAAGCATCAGATTAAGGCCACACATTTTTGAGTGAAGAGAGTATTAACACGTAGCAGTGACAGTGTTTCTTCAGGGTTTGCTACACTGCAGCTACAGACTGGGTCTTCAGCTGGGGTGATGGGACTGACAGCCCTTCATATCAGCCAACACCATCCCAGCAACAGCATGAAACAAGTCCATACAGTCAGAGTGGATAGTTGATTTGTCTGACAACAATTAGACCAGAGCTCCATGTCATAAAATAACAAAAATCCTCTCACAACACCCCCAAAACTTCTGTTCGGTGTCGCAGGATAACAAATGTCACAATCGTGATGGCTTTAGTTTGGTGTCACAGTTTAGCAACATATCAGGCTCTTTTTCCGAGAATAGTGTGAAACTGGCAGACAGGACAGTGATATCTGGCTTGTTTTGAGTCCATTTCACAACAATTAAAAAATCTGACAGGGACGACGGAGCTGAAATAATGTTAAGGGTGACTGTAAATGTGACAGTCAATAAATAGACCGAATGTTTCGACTCATTCCCTCTCTCTCCGTCTCTCCAGGAGCTGCAGTTCGAACGTCTGACCAGGGAGCTGGAAGCCGAACGACAGATTGTTGCCAGTCAGCTGGAGAGATGCAAGCTCGGCTCTGAGACTGGAAGCATGACTAGCATCAGGTGTGTGTGTTTATATGTGTGTGTGTGTGTGTGTGTGTGTGTGTGTGTGTGTGTGTGTGTGTGTATGTGTGTGTGTGTTTGTCTGTCTCACACCCATCGGATCCTCTTCTGTACACTCTACCTGTGTGTGTGTGTGTGTGTGTGTGTGTCAGCTGTGCTCTTGCAGGTGACTGGTTTCACAGCTGGTCACATTAGAGGCACGCTCTTTGATCTGTGTCCAGAATCATCTCTCAGTTCAAACCACGGTTCAGAAACATTGTTGTTTTGCTTCAGAAGTCAGAGAGAGAGAGATGGAGAGAGATATCTTCCTGCATTCTTCTGGTGCACCACATCGTGTTTACTTCTCTTGTACCCACACTCCTACTAGAGTAGGTGCTTGGTAGAGCTACAACATGTATTTATATGGTTGTTTGATGCATTGCTAGTTTATGACTCATTGCTCAAAGATGTGTTTCAAAACCTAAAATCTCAGGCAGAACTTCCAGGCAGAGTGGATATTCTAAGAAGCAATTATGCATTATTTATCTTAAATAAGTAATTGCAGTAATCCTGAGACATACCGGTAGCTCTCAAATTATAATCTTCATTATACATATTTCTGTCAGGCATTTATTTTAATGCAGCATGAATACACTACTTAACCTGTCATAACAACATTGACACATTATCACCTTACCAAGTTGTTATGGCAATTGGTTAGCTAATTACATATTTGTCAGACATGGAGCAACATTAGTAGTATTATTTAAAATCCTGTTTGTGACCACCCATGAATGTAAGTCAGATATTCAGTGTTTTATCTCTGTTTTGGTCTCCACCAACTTAAGGAAAATATGTGTTTTTTTATGTTTTTAAAATACAAAAACAACTGTTTTTTTTTTTTTTACAACTTCCTTCCAGTAATAATCTTCACTTTAGCTGACCTCATTTTAACAACACATAGTAGCTGACTATTATTATCCCTCGTCCTCCTTGTTAGAATAAACAACAGGGAGCTGAAGAGGACATGAAGCACTGTAATCACTTTATAAAAACATGTTGCTCAGTCAGGAGACATTTTTAGAAAAAAAACAACAATAAAGGCTCAAGGATGGTAACTTGAGATGTCTTATAAACCTAATTGTAAATGCACGGCGTGCTTTGGGAAAGGATATAGATCTGTCTAAAACTGGCTGGCAGAATAAAGTTTATTGACTGGATCAAGTTGCCATCCTGAAGCGCTAAACTGCAATGTGATGTAACACCTTTAAGCTCAGAGGTGCATTGGGGATGAATCAAGACCACTTTGCAGCCAAAGGATTTGAAGTTCAAAGAAAACTGATGACGGATTGACACTTCAGATTCTAACAGGGTTCATCTGGATTTGATGTGCTCACGTAACTGACTGATGGTCAAATCATTTCTTATATCAATAATGGATGCTTCAACTTTTATACTAGTGTCTAGTGTCATCATTAAAAATCGACATACCGTGACCTACTGTCATACATACAAACTCAATCTTTTGAAATACCACTCTTCTTTGCAGCATTAGACAGCAAAATGACTTTCTTTTGCTGCAAAATCATTCCAACTAGGTCAGTATAACACTCCAGTTTTATCAAAGCAGCTGCTTTGCCTAGTTTAAATGAATTTTGGCTTGGGTCTAATGCTGCGAATCAAATCCTCAGCTTTGCAAACATGACATGCTCTCTATTGTCCATTAAAATCAGCAATTACTTCTCACAAAGAATCAAACAACGTGCAGCCATCATAGGCGTCCGTTGGTCTGTTCAGGTCCCTCTTTTTTCGTAATGAGAGGAAGCAAACTGTACACAATGTGAAGAGAATTTCTTACTATCTGCTGCTGATTGAGTTGGGACCCGAGCGTCATCTCTGCTCTGAGCTCAAAGAACACATTCTACACATTCCATACCAGTCCCAATGTGAAAACAGCACTCCTGACACAATAGTGATAATGCACTTAGCCTGCCTCTCAGGACAATGTAACACGATTAAAGCCTCTGTCTCCCTTTCTCTGTCTTACTCTGTCCCATACAAACACACACACACACATAAATAAAGGCGCACAATCCATCATCTTTCATCCTCTTTGATTCCGCGAAGCGATTAGGGACTCCATCCGTCTCAAACTAATTACTCGTCTGCCGTCATTGTGATTCTCACTTCAGTTTGAGAGGTGGGACCAACAAAGAGCAGAGAGAGGGTCTGAAACCGAGTCATTCACGAGAGTAAGGAACTGGTGCGTGCATGTAGCTCATCAATGATGTCACAGGGCCATGTTGAAGGGCCTCCGTTTGAAACAGCAGCAACACGGGAGATGGAGGAGGTGTGGAGTCCTTCATCACCCAGCTGCACACTGATGGAATAAAGGCCGCCATTTTTTAAACTCGATTAGATGGGTTTATTATTTAGTGAGGAGCAGAGCGTGTTGTATTACTCTGTCTTCCATTGCTTTTTATGGGCTATCCACTTTGTTTGACTTGGAGGTAATTACCAAATGGACAAATGGTTTGGCAAAACACGGTCCGCTCAGGCAATATTGTGGAGGTTTGCGATGCCTAAAGCATGTGCGATTTATTGTTCAATTACATCTGAAACATTAGTATGGTTGCTTTATTGTTCTGAAAAGTTTTATTCATCACTGCTTGTCCCAGTGAACAGAAGGGGCAGCGCTTAATCGGCAGCTACAATACATGTACAGGAATTTATCTTGGTAGCATTTGTGGGGAGATGTAGCCTATTAACTACAGCAATTAAAACTAGGAGCTTGAATCAGTAAACTAGGTGGAAGTAAAATTAAATTCAGGTTGTTGCAGTGTTTTCAGTTTATTCCTTTTGTCATTTTGATGTATTGGTACTTTGGCCATAGAAAATTTGTTTTACCTTTCATGTACGTTTGTTCCTTTTATTTCCTCTGTTATTGTTCAGCTAGGTTAGCATAAGCATGTTAGCAAGGCCCGGATACATTTTCGTTGGTACAGTGTTTTGTTTTCTTTAGCAAGGTGGTTAGATACATTTTTGGTTAGCTCACCAGGTTCTAAATCCAGGCTGTCCAGTTTCGTATTAGTACAGTGCAGGAATAAGAGCATTACTTACCACAAGCAAGAGTGTCATCTGGGTTAGATTTGCTGCTGCTAGTTAGCATTTCTCACTTTAATTTAATGTGTGTGTCATGTTAGCTAGCTCACCCTGTCATTTGTCCAGCATAAAAAGTAGCCAAAAAAGTGTACTGTGCAAACATACTGCTTGTTCAAATACTGCTAGCTATCAGGGCATTGTAGCATACTAGTGTGTTTTGTGCCCAGTAGCTATGCATAAATCCTCTACAGTTTGTAAATGGGAAAACTGTATGGTCATGTTACTTTTGCTTCCCAGGGGAACAGTAGGCTACATTAGCAGTCTAACTCAGGGGTGTGTACAGGAGGGAGACCTGAGGTGGGAGTGGCCACCCCTAAAAATCTGATAGTACCATCCCATTTTCCTTAATTGACTATCTGCCCAGTGAGAGGCAGGACCTTAGTTTGAAGCAACTGTCTGATGACTATTTTTGAATGTGTATTGTTCTCTATTGTATGTAGCCTACTTTTGGAGGTCCGATTTGTTTTTGAGAAATATAGGAATATAAGTCAGAGCCGCAGTTAGGCCGTGCCAGCCAAAAAATGTGTGGACATGCCCCTGGTTCAACAAGCATGACGGTTCAGGGTTGAGGTGATTGTTTTTTACACTATCGCCCAGGCCTATTAGTTGTTTTTTCTCAGCAGAGAAAAGTTCAGATGTGTGTCTGTAATAATACATCATATGTCAACTCTGAAACTGTTCTGGCCAAGAAGCGTGTATTAGTGTTTCTTTGAAAACCAGTTCACATACTGTACAGCTTTATTGGCTTTCTCAATGGTTCAGTAGATATAATATAACCAGTGTTGTTATGATCAGGGACAATTCAATGGCTGTATGTTAACTTCAGAAATAATTTAAAGAGAGAAAATAAAAACTCTAACTGTCCTTGTAACTACTGAAAATACAGATTTTCTGTGAATGGAATCCGCCAAACTAATTAATGTGAATCACGCACTGAAGTTTCCACTTTTTTTTAGTTCTAAGATCTTTCAGTTGACTCTCTCTGTCTTTGATGTTTGGATTCAAGCAATGAAGTTACCGAAAATAATGGAAACCTTTCCCCAGATAGACAGGTTAAACCACAGAATAGTGGAATTATGAATCAGTGTTAAGTGTAGCGGATGCTGGCAGCTCAGGAATCTGGCTCCTGTTGTGTTGTGGAAGATAAAGACTTTCAGAGGTGCTAATGAGCTCTTCAGCTCTGCCTTTGTTTCCAGATTTAATCAGTCACCACAGGTCACCGTGTCTGCCACGACATATGCTGCTGCTGCTTTATCACTCGAAAACGCTCAAGTCCACTGTGTGTGTGTGTGTGTGCGTGTGTGTGTGCGTGTTGCTCAGCCAGTCAAACTGAGACAATGTTTTTGTCTGCGGAAAGAAGAGCGTGACATATGTTGCCTCCTCGGGTAAAGGACCATTCCACTTCAAATGTTATGGTTGAAAGTGATACTTTGCTGGTTCTCCTGGCCTTACTTGACCTAAGAGGTGGAAATGAAGAGAGAAAAATGGTTAAATTGTACACGTCAGAACTACTCTTTTCTGTTTGTCACTTAGCCTCAATTACCAGCTACATCCTCTCACTCAAGCCTGGTGGCTCCAGCAGTAAAAATCAATGGCCTTTAGGTTGCTTTAGTCGATATTTGTAAATGTCTAATTCCTGGGCTGTTATGAAGTTTTCCTTTCTTCCCAGCTATCAATGAATTCGAGGAAAACAGATTTTTTTTTCCTGCCTTAGGTAACCTTTACTCCTCCTCAGCTTCTTTGGTTATTCACTTTCCCCGAGATTCGCTTCTGCAGCTCACTCGCTCTTGTCTTTTGCACGTGTTTTATGATCCGTCTGCTTTCACTCGTCTACGCCATCATTACCTGACCTCTTTCAAAGTTGTCAAAATGTCTCTCTGATCCCGACAGGCTGTCAGGTTGCCAGAGCAGCACAGTTAAGAGCTATTATTTTGAGACCTGTAGCGGTTTCACTTGGGCTTGGTTGTACATATGGTTGCACACAAATCACGTACAAGAGGCAGACCTGCTCATAGCATAGATTTGATGCATTTTTAAACCGACCCTGGAGCGGCTGGTTGACTCTGATCTCACCTAGTGACATCATGGCTTATCAATCTCTGATTTGGAAGTGAAAAGAAACAATAACCTGATTTGGACTAAAGACATATAAGACCACCCACAGAACAAGACTAGTATCCTTCTCTGTTGGTGTGCCTGACTCTGCCTAATGTTGGCCTGCTGTACATACAGATCTCTGAGCTCTGGTGGCACTGTGGTGGCCACTCCACTCTGCTGGCAGCGGAGTAGCTACCTCCCGGAGCCGGCTATTTATCTGCCTCTTTTGGCTGTGCACATTTGCGACATTTGTCTGGCAATCGGACGTACAGCTGCGTCTTCGTCTGGTCGCTGAGCGGCGAGCATGTGTATGCGTGCATGTGTGTGTATGCATAAGCATTGGCTTTAACCGCAGCACCCGGCGAGACCCACTACCCCTCGTCTGGCGGGAAAATGCGACCCGTGTAGGGAGCCCAGCGAGGGCCCATTACCCAGAAGCTGTCAGGGCGCTCGGCTGCCAGCTTGTCGACACACAGAACTGTGGCTGCGTCTCCTCAGCACACACACACCAACAGTGATGTTTGAAGGGAGTGCAGCTTTACTGAGAACTATTACCTGTTTTCATCAAATTGAAAAATTCTTTTTAAAGAAAGGTCCCTAATAGTTCTTTGAAGGAAAAAGTGCTCTCCCACTGAGGCAATCTGAAGAATGCATTATAGCTCCATGTTGAACATTTCCAGCTAGTATCAGGCCTGTCGGACAAACAATTATGTTCTTTTACAACCCAGGTTTAACCCAGGAGTAAAATATTTTATAATGAATGGGAATGGGGGCTGAATCTACAAAAACAACACCTAGAAATAGCTGATTTTCCTTGAACTCATCAAACAGAGCTCTCCATCTTGTTTGAACCTCTTCACCTGATCCATAGGAAATAAGCTTGTTACTGCAGAGTAACTTGTCCAACGAAAACAAGCTGCAAAATTATGGTGGTTAAGAATAGTCAATCAGACAAGTGATATTATAAGATATTATAAGATATATCCTACAAGTGACATTAGACTGATCTAAACAATCCTGTGTGACCAAATTCACGCAGGCTCATCTAAAACTATTTGTAAAGAAATAGAATAGGGCTAGACTAAAGTGCAGGGCAGAGTAGATGTTCAAACAAAAGTGGAAAATTGTGATTGGCCTCATTCCATGGCATAAATACAGTCAGCGCTATAGGCTGGGGTGAGAGAATAACATCTCCTATTCTCCAGCTGCCATAGCAAGCTTCTACGCACTGGAATCACATGTTGCTTGCATCATGTAAGCTGCACTGACAGTAAGTATACTGTTATTTGGTTTAGCTAAGTATGCTAGGCTAGCAGTGGGATAAAAATGCATCCTTTCAACATCAAATGTCAAGAGGAACAAGAAAGTGGGGAAAATCAGAAAGGCGAGACCACCTGTGACAGGCCAGCGTCTAGCTCCTGTCTTGGTTTGGGTCTGTTCCCCCTTTAATCCCCCTGTTTCTCATAGCATTGCCCCCCTTGGCCAGGGTTTGTTTTAGGTAAGGCAGAGATAACTGGTTGGGGGTCAGGGCTTAGGTTGGATTCAGGTGGATGTAAGGGGAAACACAAATAATTTGGGAAACAACACCAACTGGCACCCTGTTATTCTGCCTTTCATTTATCAGTCAGCCTCCGATCCACCTGCCCTCTGTCTGCACCTGCTGTCTACCCCTCCTCTCAGAGAGCTGAAGATTATGCTTCAACATAAAAAAAAACGTGTGAAGGTTTTTGCTAGTCAGTAGCATTTTTTATTTATTAGTGAAGCGTTTGCTGTAGGCATATGTTAAATGAAAGTGACTTTCAAATGCCACATGTCCAGCCTTATTTATGAAGCCCCCCGACTGTAAATACCTGCCGCCACATGCACATTTCACATGACAAATAAGGCGCTGATATTGTTAACGAGAAAACCTGCTGTGCGGTTTTCCCATGCCATCTCGACACAGTCATTGTGACTTGGAAAGTGGGTCAATTACGTAACAGATTAATTCATTTTGCACGCGGTATGTTTAGCCACTCTGATGTTTTCAACCAACATCCACCAGAAAGATTCTCAAAGTCAGAATGACGGTGCTGCACTTTGCTGCATACAGCTGAGTCATACAGGGTGGATACTCCTGTGGCAGCTCGCTGCGTGAAGCTGTAGAGCTGATGTCTTTTTCATAGTAATATAAAACTGCAGTCAAACTGCACACTAACATTGTGGACTTGAAGCAATCAGAGACGTGGCGAGAACAGACAGTTAGAGGAAAGCGTCTGGTGACTTTGTCGGTTGTGCAGTAGCTTTGACATGATTGGGAACTGTAGTCAATTCCAATTGTAGTTTTATGTCACTGTTGTAATTAGTTTTATAGAGAGACGGCCTTTTAGTGGATCGTTGCAGAATGTGGTGGAAAACATTTGCATATAGTGCATTAAGGCTGCTTGGTGTGCTGCGTGGCTGTGCACTGATTAGGTTTATTGCAAGTAGAATGAATAATAAAACAGAAGGTGCTCTACATTCATTAACGTGATCTCGTTATTTATTAGCTTTTTTAACAATAATGTTCTGTTTGGCGTTCCTGGTGATTGAGGGCCCTCTTTAACAGCTCAGTAAACATAACATTTTTTTTTAGCTTCATACTTAATGACAGCTAAGCATTCCCTTATCATTCAAAACAAAATTTCCATTTTATTTGAACAATGCTGTTCTGCCGTAAGTTTAGTTAGAATTAGTTCATCTAATTTGTGAGAGGCTGCTGCACCTGTTCCATCATGATCATTATGTATAATATTCACAAAATGTATCCAATGTGATTTTCTTGCTCAATGCAGCAACACAGCATTACAGTTACACTTAATGTCCTAAAGAGCTGAAGAATGTCCCACTGTGGAGACCTATTAGGACCCATCTACACGCCTCACGTACACACCATGAATTTTCACACATCACAGTGGAGGCACCAATTCTTAAACATTTTCGTTTTTACTTAAAAATTCACTTTGAAAGGTTGCAGGGTTTAATCACCATGGGCATACATTACATTGGAGTTCTCTAACAGTTTGTGCATAAAAGGCAGTTCCCTGATACAGCCAGTATTGTCACCATGTTGGATTATACCATTTATTTGCCTGTGAATGACTTTTTTGCAGAAGGAATATACTATATGAACGGATATTTACTCGTGCAGAACCATAATAACAAATAAACACAAAACATTTACTTATTTGGTGTAAAGACAATAGATTATGCAGATTTCCTTGTCACCTTCGTGAAATACCAGCCTGGTTTTTACCACTGAAATACTTTTATACATACTGATTTTTAATAAAAGAGAACATATCGCAGATTACATTCTTTGCCTGCTCTCAGATCCAGCGTCCTCTACCCAGGCTCTTCTTGATATAATTGAAATATTTTCCCAAATCTCTGGCTACAAAGTCAGTTGGCATAAGTCAGAGGCCATGCCCGTATCTAAGGTATGTCATCCAGCTATGGCTGGTGCTGGCAACTTTAAGTGGCTCTCATCTGGTATGAAGTATTTAGGGGTCAAACTGTGTGCCAATATTGCAGATATGGTACATATTAATGTGACTCCTCTCCTTACAAAGATAAAGCACAGCCTAGAGAAGTGGAAGGCACTCAATTTAACCCTGTGGGGCAAGATTAACACCATTAAAATGGTGATTGCCCCACAGTTTAACTACCTGTCAATGATGCTCCCGATATCAATACCTGGAGAGTTTTTCACACAATACAACCAAATTATAAAGGATTATCAATGGAACGGGAAGAAGCCAAGGATAAACTTACAGAAACTTTACACAACAAGAAGTTATGGTGGGCTTTCGCTACCCAATGTAGAGCTGTACAGTATTGCCTTCGAGATGGCTAAATTGGCAAGACACTGGACCAATGGGAGCAATCACTTAGGATGGGTGGGTATAGGACAAGAAGTTACTGCCCCCTTCAGCCCAATTGAGGCTCTGTCACAAAAAATCCCATCTCTGAATGAGCCTGAGGGTAAGGAGACTAACCCAATTTTAAAACACTCTAAGAATGTGTGGACTAAACTTCACAAATTGTCTCACATTACAAGCAGGTATATTCTTCACCTTGGAATAATCCAGCGATAAGAGTGGGGGAAAAAGTAATTTTGTGGAACTCCTGGCTGTCTAGTGGCATAAGAAACACATCTGATCTGGTTACTGATGAAACATTAAAATCTTATCAAGACCTATGTGCACAGTTTAATCTAAAAGATAAATCAGATTTCTGGAAATATTTGCAAATAAGAAGTATTTTGGGAAGTGTAATTAAGCAGCTGCCTGGGGGGGATAATACTGTACAGCTCTATTTGAAATTACCTAAAAGTTGTCAATCAGCTTCCACGTTTTATAAGATGACTGCTAAAGCATTATATGGCAACTGTGAGAGCCTCAGACTTATTTGGCATAGGGATTTGAATTTAGACATTGATAGAGACTCTTGGATAAAAATAATCTCTAGAGTGGGCTGGTTTACAAGAGAGGCTCGGGGAAAATTTATACACTACAAGATACTTCACCGATATTATTTTACACCTGTTCATCTTCATAAAATGGGTTTACTTGGAAATAATCTTTGTTGGAAATGTAAAAGGCATGAAGGCACTTTTATTCATGCAATGTGGGCCTGCCCTCTGGTTCTGCCTTTTTGGCAAGAGATAATCAAAACAATACAAGAGTGGCTAAGTATACCTGTGCCTGAATC
>JBBPCS010000393.1:6294604-6313753 GCA_037974645.1 Hollardia meadi
ACACACACACACACACACACACACACACACACACACACACACACACACACACACACACACACACACACAGACAGAGCTAAAGAGAGACAGAGATGCTGAGTGAAAAGTAGTACAGCTCCAGGCTAGAGTTAGTGAATGAATGAACCATTATAGTACAGCTTTCTGGAGCAGAACACACTCAGGAGAGAAGACAGTCTCTCCATTTTATTTAGATTCACTGCGACTGTACAGTATGTATATTCTTTGAGAGTGTTACTCTGCTTAAGGATTTAGGTTTTGTTTTAGGGATTCATCCCAGAACAGCAACATATTGCGCAAAATGTCACTGTTCAATTTATTTCGGCATATTGTCCAGTATTTTAGTCCGGGTGTGTGTATGTGCAGTTGTGCATTAAATCTACGTTGAATATGTACATTTGTTTTCTGTGCATGTTTGTGTGTGCGTGTGTGTGTGTGTGTGCCTGAGGAGCTTTACAGCCTGAAGCCTCGGGTTGAGTTTGATCTGCTGTGATGTGCCAATTTCTCTTCAGGGCCACGACTATTCTTGGCCCTGGTGTGTGTGTGTGTGTGTGTGTGTGTGTATTCTCTTCTTGTTTTGCATGTTTGGGTTTGTTTCTCGCCTCTTCATGGCTCCTGTCGTCTCCAAATGTGTGAACATGGAGGTGTTTTTCCTTGTTCTGGTGTTGTAAAGCATACTTGTATTGTGTGTTGTTTTTGAGTGTGTGTGTGTGTGTGTGTGTGTGTGTGTGTATCACATACTCTGCGCCTGCAGGCTGACAACAAAAAGACTGTGTCCCTTCATTCATTCAAGTGTTAACTATCCGTTCTATTATACGCATAAAGTACCACTTGTGTGTACCTGTGTCTATATGTCTTTTGTTTGTGTGTCTCTACAGTTCCATGTGCATGTGTGTCCCCTCTTTGACCCCACACACGTGAGACAGACATTTTGTTGGAAAAGACTGAGAGAAACAAGGGAGAGAGTATATTTTTATAAAAATTATTGTATAGTGCTGCCACTTTGGCCTTCACATAGTGTTTACTCTTTGGCCACTGATGTGCAGGTAACATCAGCGAGTGCTCTTTTGTTGAGGAACGGACCTGAAAAGCAGTTCTGCAGCCTCATTCCAACATTTCAGTATCTCAAGAAAAAAGAATGAGGAACACTTTGAAAGACATTAGATTGATGGATTTCTCACATGAAGGCTTTTCCGTCAGCTGTTGAATGTGTCTGAAACTGTAACCCACAGTGTCTGAGTTGAGTCGATAACCCTGATTGTACAAATATGTGATTGTAGCTCAGCTGGCTGGACTCAAGCCCCATTGTTAGTCATAAATGTCAAATGGAGCTTCACAATATCAAGGCAAGCATCACACTTTAGAAAAGTGTGGAGACTGTATTGTCATGTCAGTGCACACATGCTGCTCTCGAGGAAACGCTATAGAAGTTGTCACCTCTATGAAGGCCTCCGCAGACTGCTGACTATCCAACCATAGATTTAGGGGCGAACGGAAAGTGTTGTAACGCCGGGTTAGTTGTAACACTGTCAGTTTGACCAATCATAAAAGAGCTGCAGTGATGTCATCAGTGTAGTACACTCCCATTTCCATTTTGAGCTCACAGGAGAAGTGGCAAAACTGAGATTAATCCTGCCATTTGAAAAAGGGCAAATGAAGTAAAGCAATGCAAACAAGAAAAAAGCCCAATGACCAAGAGGATTGTGATAACTCTTATGATGAGAATTTCAATGTGTCTATGGAACACTGAGGCCCAATCCCAATTCACATCCCATTGGCCCTACCTCTACTTTTGGAGTGCCCTCTACCGGGTAGTGGCCCTTCAGAACAGAGGTACAAGGGTTAGGGCTTGAAATCTTTACCTCGGAAGAGGGACACCACTTCTTACATATCAGTAACGCATGGAAAGAGGTTTCCACATCGGCAATTTCAGCATAGTCCTGTCTGTCGAAATTTCTGCCCTGCACTGATATCAGATGAGCGGGGAAAATGCAGAAAATTTGCTGCTGGATTATATTTCGTATATTCCGTTTACACAGAGTTCTATTGACATTGCGAATAGCGATTTTCCTGAAAGGCTTGTGTTAACGATCCAATTACATCTTCCTTTGCATCTGAATTAAATAAAGATATTCAGACAAATTTTAAACATTTTGGATGATTCTTTGCAAATATATGGACTTTTTCCCCACAGCAGGAGCCATGTATCACGTTACACTGCTTCCGTTTACAAAGTATAATGCATTTTCTTTTAACACTCTGTTTGGAGGGCTAGATCACCACTACCCCTCGTTCCCCAAAAGAAACGGGACACCCTGCCCTACGCGGCCACGCGCAAAATGGAGGGGTAGGGCTAAGTGATAGGGCTAAGGGGGGGAATTGGGATTGGGCCTTAAACCGAAGGCCAACAAAAGTGTGGGTCAAGTGTGTACATTGTCAGTTCTGGGCCCACATAGCCTGCAGCCCAGGGGCAGCCATCTACATCTGTATCAACTGTGACACTGATTGAACCATGATCTACTAAGCTCTCTCTCTCTCTCATGCCAGGTGTGTTGTAGAGTTTGTAAAGTAACTAGTATTTATAGCTGTCAAATAAGTTAAGTAATATTGCAATATCTTCCCCTGAAATATTTGGAAGTGGAAGTAGAAAGGTGCATAAAGCAAAAGGATCCAAGTACAAATACTTGAATAAGTGGCGAAAACTCTTCACACGTCCTCCACTGACCTTTTTATAATTAATACAGTTATAATGTTGCACCAGTTATTCTGTTGAACCCCTTTTTGCATTTACAGAGCGATTACACAAATAGCTGAATATGTCTGAGAGGTGAAGCCATCTGCTTTTGGTGTATTAAAGAAGCTTCATACAGCCATTGTTATTTCTGGTGTCCCGCTTTCTAATTACAATGTAAAAAAAAACTTATTTACACCCACACACACACACACACACACACACACACACACACACACACACACACACACACACACACACACACACACACACACGCGACAGCTCGCTCAGCCATTGTATTAGATGTCTTATCGACTAATTAACACACAAGGTGACCTAAACGCGGTTATGTCATCCCTGATCACATCAGTGAAGCACATGCTACTGTGTGTGCATAACAGCATTATGTATGATAATGCTGTGGCTGTGCATATGTGTGTGTTTGTGTATATGCCTGGAGCACGGAAAAGCAACGGGAGACATCGAGGCAACAAAATAGGAATTGTTAAAGAGCGGGAGGATTTCACAGAGAGAGAAAAAATAACCTTTGTAATAATTCTCTCTTCCTTCTCTCTCCAATTTCCCCATTCTTCAAACACTGGGTTTATCCCATTTGCCCATTTTGAAACTTAGAGACAAAAGCTTTCTAATCCTGGCTCTTCTGCTCTGCCTTTGATGGCTGGGTGTGTATGCAAGTCAATGAGTCCATATGGGTGTGTGTTTGACTACTATATTAGCGTACTGGAATTATTGTGTGTGTCTGTCAGTGTGTGTGTGTGTGTGTGTGTGCGCTTGGCATGAACTGTTGCTGCTATAAGCTGCACACTGAGTTATCCTACAGCACTCAGTGCTGTGTATGTGTGTTTGTATCAGGGCGAACCTGCGAGTGTTTGTGTGTGCGTGTGTTTGTGTTTGATTAGAGCAAACTGAAAATTATCTCCAAGGGGACGTCGGGCTGTTGCTGCATCAAGAATAAGATACATCAAAGAGAGAGGGGTTCTACATAAGAGCAGAGGGCGCAGGGCGTCTGTATGCAGCCCAAACCCTCACAAATGTCAGACAATCAAAATGTGCGAAAGTGTTCATTTAAAACCACTTGTCAAAAGTAGGAACAGTAACAGGAAGTATCATCTCTTTCTTTGATCCATCCCCTCAGGTCTACGACAGTGCTAAATCACATGTGGGAATTAAAGTTTACCTCAAACAAAAAACATACAAAAGGTCCCAGTTTTAGTTGGTCCCTAGAAACCATCGCTGTCACGTGATATTTGGTTGCCGTTGGCTACAGATAATTTGCCTGGAGAAGACCCACCTCCCCCTCATCCCCCCATCCCTCTGTGTGATTCCTCACCGTGACTTCATTCTCTCACATCACATCGTTCTCATGTTAATCATCTGTGTTTCTTCTTCCAACACAGTTGTAGGGTTAGTGAGCGCAGTGTGTTCCTATGTGTGTGTGTGTGTGTGTGTGTGTTTCTATGCCTGAGGTGTGCCTGTAGGCAACAGCATTGGTAGACCCTGGTTCCACACTAAACCCCAAGCAGCTGGGGCAGTTAGAGGAATGGATTCATCACAGCAGGAGGAAGCTCCTACAGTCCATCCAAGATGGCTGCTGTTGTGAAACCCCTATAACAAGGGGGTGGGGGGTGGGGTGTTGTGAGAAGCAAAGGAGCAGATTTTTGCATATGTTTTGGTCCTGTGATCTTCTGACCTGATTTTGGAAATCTGCTGTTGATAATTAGAACCTGTGTGTGCATGCTTAATTTTGTTTAAGAGGAACGACTAGACAAGTCAACTGGAGTTAACCATAGACTGTATCAAACATGGACATAATCTCTGTGGAGGTCACGCTTGGACTTCACCTAAAATATGATTGGACAATTATTGGAATTTTAATATAATTACATTATAGACTGCACAGAAAAAAATAATGTACTGTAAATACTGGACACAAGGAAGGTTGCTATGTTACACAGGACACTACAAGGCTGCAAGTATGAAGCTATTGAAAATAAATAATTTAGTTTGATTAATGAGCATTACACCCATATGTATCTGTTGAGGGGCATCTCATGGAAATTAATATGCTGCTATAGAGAGAGGAGCCACTAGCTTCTGTAATTCAGTGCACTCTCTCATTCATCATTCATTAACATAAATATTGAATAAACATTGATATATCTTTTTTCAAATAACTATCCTTCCAGACATAAGAAGCGAGCCACAGCACATACTGCTGAGAAAGCCTCTTTTTTTAGGGCTTTATTTTTAGTTATTAACATAGTCACAAATGTCAAAAATCTCAATTTTTAACAAAGTTTCCTCTGGAACCTGGAAGTTGTGGTTTCACTTCGTGTCTGTGTAGCAGCCTCCCTTTTTCATTCAGCGAAGGCATCTCTTGAGATTTTAGGACCTCGTGAGAGTATAAGTGTGGTCAGACAATGATGTTGGGTAATAAAGTCCGGCTCACAGTCTGCGATCTAGTTCCTCCAAAAGGTGCTGGATGGGGTTGAAGTCTGGGTCTGTGCAGGTCGAATTCTTCCACACCAAATTGGGGAAACCATGTCTTTATGGAGCTGGTTTTGTATATGGGGGCACTGACATGTTGAAACAGGAAGGGCCAAACACAACCTGCTGCCACGCAGCTGGAATCACACTTATTGTCTAAAATATTAATGCATTAAATGGAGCTGAAATGTTTTTCATTTTCTGTTTTCTTTTGTACAAATGCGCATGTGTATTTATGTATTATGTGTTTTTCTTTCTTTTGATTCATCTCCAACCTTCATTTTTCTCTCTCTTTCTCTTCTTTTTCACTGATGAGCATTTTAATCGGAGTTACATTAGGGAGACGAGCTGTCCTATAAAAGGTTCCCCTACACATCTCTACTCTATCGCTGCACACACACCAAAACATGTTGTATTTTTCTTTCTGTGTGCATCTGTCTGTAGGGAGTTTGGATGGAGGGATCCAGAGTTGCCAGAGGTGATCCAGATGTTGCAGCATCAGTTCCCATCAGTCCAGTCCAACGCTGCTGCCTACCTCCAGCACCTGTGCTTTGGAGACAACAAGATCAAATCTGAGGTACTGATCTCTCAGACTAGACACGGCAGATTGAATTCCAAAACTCTGTTTGAAGGGCTCCTCACTCACCCTGTTGCTTATATACACACACTTGATTATTCAATTAGAGTTGGTGACTTCGAGTAAAGAGTGAGCTTAATCAAAACACACACAACAACATACTTCCCCGCCATTTCCTTCTGGTATGCAGATAGGAATGCAGATTCTGTCGTATTAGATTTTTTTGCAGAGGGTCCAAAGTACCACTGAACATTATTTTGGGAGAGGTACGCTGCTGTTGAGTTTTTCAAGTGGGATTTTTCAGTGCTTGAAGTACCACAAGCGAGATTCCAGGGGAATTAACAAAGAGTGAGTGGGTGAATATGTTCGGAGCCCTGGAGTGGACATAGGGAGAAAAAATGTACTACATGAGTGCTTGAAATGCTACAGCGTGGGCATGAGATACAATTCGTTACCATGTTTTGATTAATTTGTGTGCACGAGATATATATGTATATGATATCTATGTAAAAATCTGTAAAAAAACAAACAAACAAATCTATCTATCTATCTATCTATCTATCTATCTATCTATCTATCTATCTATCTATCTATCTATCTATCTATCTATCTATGAGTTAACAGTTTGAGTTAAGCGTAGAGGCTGTAGCTCCGGTTTTGTCTGTAAAACAAACAGACAGCAGGACTGCCCCTCAGACCTACGTGCTGGTGGCAGTGCTGGCTTGTCTTCCAATTAAGTGTAACCAGTGTGTTGCCATCTTCTCTGGTGAGTCTTCTTTCTCCAGTCAAACAAGCAAACAAACCCAGTCCCGCTGCTGCCAACACCAAGTAGTCCTGGCTATTGTTTTTAAAAGCTCGGTATGTGTGTGTGTGTGTAGAGGGTCAGCCCACCCTGCAGACACCTGCCCTGTCCGCTCTCCATAGCCCAGACACACCCAGGGAAACTACAGCTCACAATCCACTGTATCAGCACCACCACTGGCTGTTTGTTTTATTAACCGACTGCAAGAAAAACACAACCAGAACTGTAGAGGTAAAAAAAAACAAAAAACAGTGGTAAACTAAAAACCCACTCAAGACTATATGAATATATACAAGACTAGAACCACTGAAACAAAATCATACCACTATATTGCTATAATAATAATATATTTCTTGAAAAATAGAGTGTAAGGAACACTGTTGAGTGTGCGTGCCACATCTGAGTAGTTAAAGATTCGATACAGGTCTTTATTGACGGGAAGCTCCGCCCTACATGTGTGCTGCTGTCTGAGCTCCATCAAACTCTATACTCAACAGCATTAATTCTTCATCATGGGCACTTAACCCAACTCTGGATACAGCCCTGTTCCTGTAGTCTGTCCTCCTGTCCTTCAGAGCCGTCATCACTTAGTGTCTCGGAGAAAATGGTTCCATCTGTCTCTTCAATGTCAACTCAATTCAGCACAATTGGACTTATTAATCCCCATGGAGACGATGGATTTGAGGGCAAACAAAGTTCTTCAAACAGCAATCAGCCAACAGGCATTAAAAATAGAGTGAGTGAGAGAGACAGGAGAGTTAGACGACTGAAGTTAAAATTGTGTTGAATAATAAGGTATGGTAGTATTTAGAGCAGGGCTGCCAAAACTGCCCGCAGGCCAAATTGTTTCTTTGCCCTTGAGTGAGATGCCTGAGAGGTGAAATAATCGAGTGGATGCTGAGGGATATATGGCCTGTTCAGTCTCCTAGCACCAATACACTGTGTTGTTGTGTGCTTGATTTATCGTGTTCGGCATTATGTCCCTGCTTCTGTGTCAGGCTGGAGAAGAAACATGACCTGACAATGATTTTGGTAATCGATTAATAGTTTTAATAAATTCCTACAAAATCAGTGCCAGAAGGAGTTCCTGTTTTTCTCTACCCCATATCTTTATCGAGTGAATCCCTTCTGGTTTTCTAACTTTTTTCAATTGGAAGACGATTCCTTGGACCCTTTTGACCTTGAACATTTGTCACTAATTCCAACATTTGACAGATAAAGAATGCTTTGATTAATCCAAAACATTTGAGTGTTTTGATTGAATTCAATTTAATTATAATTTATTTTTTAGTTTTGGACACCACCCAGTCATTATAGAGCCTGTTACTCGAGGAGCTAACATCCAGCTTTACATCTAATTTCTAAATAATTAGTTTCCAGTGGCTGTGACCAAATCCATTATGCTATTTAGTACTCTAACACAGAATGTAAGATTGTTCAGTATGAAACCAAAAGTATCTGTAATGCATGTTCTTTGAGTGGAAATACTAAAGTGTGCAAGCACTGGACACAATGCAGGTATAAATATCCCACAATGCAATGCAGTAGTGACAACAACAGAAACAACGTACCAGACAGTGGCGGACAGCGACCAAAGCAGCTCTGGTGTAACGATAATAACGCTTCAGTAAGTGTAAGATTTACTTTGCTAGGCATAATATAGTGGTCACGCGTCTCCAACCAGGCTAGGCTCTCAGGACGTGGCATGATAAGTCCGAATATGTACATACTACTGTTCATTCACGAAAAAGTATGTTAAACGATAGTACACATATTGAGTATGTAGCGCATAGTAGGAATTTGGGATGCAGTGATTGCCATCTAAAATGAATCAGTTGTAAAAGGCTTCATGCTGAAGTACCTTTATCTGGAGCACGAAAGACACAATGCATAAGGACATCTGCCTCATCTCTGTGCGATCTTCTTCACTTAAATATCTTTTTTGTTTTCACAGAAAGCAGGCAGTCTGCCCTATATTTCCTCTTTGTCTAGACGGAGGGAAGCAGGGAGGGCTGCAGACTGCAATATTCACAAGTATAGCATAAGGTTTTCTCCAGCCGCAGTGGCAAAAGTGGAAAAAGGAGTTTCGCTGTAGTTTTGGTAAACAAGCCCTAATTGTCTTTGTATACTGTGTGTATAGACAACATCAGGCTTATTGTTGGCGGGAAATTGGCACAAACACATAGAAACACTTCTGTTATTTGTGTGTTTCCCTCTGATGTCCTCCTAATTCCTCCCTCTGTCCTGCATCTTTAGATCCGGCGACAGGGTGGCATCCAGCTGCTGGTGGACTTGTTGGACCACCGGATGACCGACGTGCACCGCAGCGCCTGTGGAGCCCTGAGGAACCTGGTGTACGGCAAAGCCAACGATGACAACAAGATAGCCCTGAAGAACTGCGGAGGCATACCAGCTCTGGTCCGGCTGCTCCGGAAGACCACAGATGTGGAGATCCGAGAGCTGCTCACAGGTAAATTTACAAATTTCCTGAGTGTGCAGCAGGGGTGAATATCAGGAATTGAGATCATTATTATACTTTCCAGAATTTACCCAATTTTCCACAGGAATTTTCCTTGCACGTGTTTGCCTGTGTGTACTAAAGGTTTTCATATTCAATGAAACAGACAGACCTTTTATCCAAACCTCATTAACACAACCAGCTGTAGCTGAATATTAGAAGTGCAGCCTTGGATTTAAAAATATATTTTATAACAAGTCTGAATGAAGAGGCATGCAAAGTTCTGGAAACTTGGGAGTTTAAGCAGGTTTTAGGAACCTTTAGGGATTTTACAGTCCACACTTGTAGTGTCCAGTATTTTTTAGACTCTGCATTTTAAATTTGACTACTTTTTCCCACCAGAATTTCATTCCTGGCGGTGCAGAAAGCGTTTTAAAACAGCTGTTAGAAATATATGCTGAAATATCTGTAATTTTTTAAAATCTTTTCTAAAACAGTTGAAACGTAATTGAACAACAAATCAAATGAATAAAATGTGATTGAGAACTTTAGAGATGCAGTGGAGAGGTATTTTGAGTTATTTTATGATTAATTGTCTACAGTTAAATTCAAACTTAATTTATGGTGAGGAATCTCAGATTGATTTGACATATTCCTGGAATGTAATAATTTGAACTGAGGAAAGCCTTCAACCATAATGTGCGCATACTGTACATTCATGCAAATGCACAAATACAATCCACTAACATACATAGACACATACGTTACACTTACATTCAGTGAACATGCGGCTGTGCAGCACACAAAACACATTATATGAACATAGACTTTCCCATTTACAGAGATGAAGTATACAAATTCAGCCACACACTCACACACACAAAGGTGGGAATTGTTTACCACCTGCCTGCTTCCCAGGACTCTGGTTGACAAGTGCCTTTGACTTGTCAAACTGAGGTTCTCTGCAAAGGGCTGCACTGCACCTGTATCCATGGCAGACTTGTGTTCTCTGTCAGGTAACACAAATATCCTCCACATAATAAAAAATGTATTCAGGATTGATTCATTTGTGGTTCCAAACCCACTGAGGTCTGGGTGGTAAACTCTCCACCAAAAGGATTAAAGGATTACCAGCAATGCCTCTACCAGCTTTTACTTTATGTATCCTGACAATTCCCGTCTAATTGGCATTCACACGGACAGCTACGGTAAAAGGACTTTCACCTCTGAAGGGGGATGGAGAGACGACAGAGCTAAAAGAGGAATACCACTCCATTTTCAAACTGATCTACCTCCAGAGCTCTCTAAGGGTTTATTCCAATCCTGGTGCCAAATGAGAAAAATGGATTCCTCTTACCAGCACCCACGCTAATGAAAACATCTCTGCTGCAGGCCTGTAAGGAGCATGATATGTCAAGACTCGACATGTCAAGATTTAACTTATTTCTGCTTTCTAGAACAGTTTAATCAGTGTAATGTAGGGTGATAGAAGGAAAAATTGAAGCCTAGAGCCCATTCACAATAGACAGTGATCAGTATACTGACTTCAGGTGGCAATAGTCTATGATTGTAAAGACAGTTTCAACTATGATTTAGCACAGGGACTGATCAGGCCAAGTTGGACCAAGTCAGTTTATTCTGGGCCAGCTGGCGCTGACAGTCAGTAGATAGAATCATACAGAGGTGTTTCATCATTTGAAACATTCAAGCATGGAAATGCATTTCTTGAGCTTGGAAACAGGAAAGTTCTTCATCAGCAGATGGAGTTCGTTGAGATGAATCTGTTGCAAGCAGCTGAGCCTCATCTACGGACAGGAAGTCCCAAAAGTCGTTAAAATGGGATTGAAGAAATTAAAAAATGTACTAAGAATGCATGGTAACTATTCATCCCCATGACAACTGAGCAATCAGTGATGAAATGGACCTTAAGGAAATGTTTTGTCAAACTATTTTAAACCTTTTGGGTTTCTGCATCAGGAATTGGGAGCAAAGACATCAAAACAACAAGGAAAGGGTAAAAAGGGCGAGTTATTTTCAATTCATTGGGTTTTAGTGCAGAGCCCCGGAGCACCTTAAAATAATCCCACTCTTATGAAGTTCACTGTCTTCCATGCCTCCCTACAGTCCTTGATCCTCTCATTTTTGCATCCAATATCTCAGACAAATAAAGCGCATTTCCTCCGTTTCTTAGCCTTCGTAATCAAGGCACACGGATTAAATGGATGTCCCTTTCTGTATTGGTATAAGGACACGAAAGTTTATGTTATCACACACTTGTCCAGTGTGTGGTTCCCACTTTCTCACTGTGTGAGGTATTTTTGTAGGGGTTTAAGAACTTTCAAGGTGTGACCCAGCTTTAGAGGACAGCCTAACCCTATGTCACACTCATTTCATATGGGAGATACCATGATTACCGGTTTGTGCAGCCAACTTCTCCAGCCTACTTGGAAACACTGCTGTGTCCACTTGATCCAAATGTCTGACGCTAACCATACTGTGAAAACCAAAGTTTATGTGCCACAACCACAATCTTTCCCTAATTTTAGGCATAACAAAGTTGCCGCAATTGGACATAAAAATTTAAAAAATTGGATGTATAGAAAAAAGCTGCATGGGACTCTTCCCTGTCATTATCTTTCGGCCCACATGTCCAACGCAGTTATTTTCCATCCTTGCAAACTGTCCTAAGCCTAAACTGTCCCCGTCTCCCACAAAGGCTGCCCTTGAGCCTTTATTCAATCTCCTAATTATTTACAGCGGTGCTTCACATCAGGGTGACAGGAGATTCTGGTGACGGACAAACATTTTAAGCATTATTCGTGGTAATCAGAGACATTTATGAATACTAATCCAAGCCAAACGCTCTCCCAGCACAGGACAACCTTATCAGCAAAGTGAAATTAAGAGATGTCCTCGCATATTCCTCATACAATCACATTTGGTGCAGAGTTTGACCCACGTGTGCTCTACGCATTTGTGTATATGTGTTTAGCGAGTATAGAAAGGGTTTAGGCTTAGCAGAGATAGAAATAAAAGGTTTTTTGTATGCTGCTAGAGTCTTAAAGAAGATTACCATATAAATTAGAGCAGCAATTCAAGGCACGGAGCACCGAAATCCCTCCTGTCACAAATTAATCAGCTGAACGACCGACCGGACGCAGACAGACCTTGCTCTCCTCTCTCTCTCAAAGACCCAGAGGAAATAACTCTCTCTCTCCCTGTCTCTCAGCTCTCAGCTCCGTCTCCCCCTTCTCTGCCCTGTCTCGCTCCCGTTCTCTTTGTCTCTCTCTATCTCCACTCTTTCTCTGTATCGCCTACCCTCTCGGCCTCCCTCTATCTCTGGTGAGCAGTTTGAATCAGGATCACAGTGGGAAGCCAAGCTGCCTGCCTTGCAAGCTATGGATGCAGCACACACAAGTACACACAGAGGCTTGTTGTCTCTCTCTCTCTCTTTCTCTCTCTCTCTCTATCTCTCAGCTTGCTTGATGGCAGAAAGTCACAAACAAGGTTGTTGCCCTCTGCTTTTCCATCTCTCTTCCTCTTTTCAGTTAAAAATGTGCTCTCTTTTTCCTGTTCAGAGCTAAAGATGATTATTTGAAGGGAATAAAGCGGGTTTAAAAGAGCAGATATTAACTCTAACTCTGCAGATTAGATGCAGCATACAACAAAGCTGTGTGTTTGTGTGTGTGCTTGCTTGCTTGCATGTATTCATGGGCGTTTGCACATTTGCATGTTTTCTCCGGTGTATACTTGCAACTATAAGTCCTGATCCGATGCAGGAATGAAAAGTAACGAAACACGTAGCCATTTTTCTGTTGCTGTTGATTGGTATTTCAATCTAAATCATACATATCTACCTGGTGGTTGTACTACAGTAAAAGTCAGCAGATCACCACAGTCTGAAGGTCTCTCTGCGGACTACGAACTGGACAAAATTTCATGGCAATTCATAATCGCTGAGATATTTCTCTCTGGAGAAATGGAGCAAAGTGGTGAACCAACTGACTGCAGTTAGCATCCCCAGAGCCACTCAGCTAGTATGGCTAACAAAGACTGATGGAGAACCAATTAAGATGCCTTGCTTTTCATAAGTATTTAGGGGGTATTCAAAGGGAGTTGCTGAACAATTTTTCAGTGTCTGGCAAAAGTGAGAATACAACATACAGACAGTGCGGGAAGAAAAAAGCATGAAACAACATTACATAAAAGTGAGCAAACCAAAATTTGAAGTGTTTGGACACAGCGCGTGACATTGTCAGCAACACAGCAGCCCACAGCAGCTCCCTGCATTCAGTTTTTATATCTCCACTTGGTCCATTGTTTGTCTGTCCCACAACTGCTCACTTCAGTTGTCTGCCATAAAGAAAGAAAATGAAAATGCAAAAAGAGAAAAGTTTCACAAGCTTCTTAAAAGTTTAGGGTGTAGGAAGACTCAGAATACAGATTGTTAAATGCCTGCAGTGGAAAGAGCTTTGCTGCATGTGTATACAGATGGATGACAAGTGAAAGGAAAAAAACAAGGAAACTGTGTGATGCTGTGTGATGCATTAGTTTCTGTGTCTCGGCTTTGATTTACAGATCCTGGCGTACATTAGTTAGGAAATTATTTATGAAATATTTATGAATTTCTTTAAATGCATCAAGATGCTGAGAGGAGTGATGTACTCAAAAAATACAAAAGAAGCTTAAAAAACGATTGCAGTTCCAAATCCAGACCAGTTTTGGTGGCTATTCTTTTAATTTTGTCGATCTGTTCAGTCATATTGAATCCACACGAGGCCCATTTGACTGTGTGTGAAGGTGATTGTGAGAAAGAGAGGTTGAGTGAGCTACAAACGAGAAAACACCATGATATCTGCCCTACATATACTTTAACTTCTTAATTCCCCTTTAAAACCAGCATGCCGTCAGAAGCTGTGGTTCAACTTGTCATTATAAAGCACCTTTTTTTCATCCAGTCACAGCAGCACACATCATCCTAAGTGACATTCTGGATTGCTCACACTGGTGTCAGCTCTCCACAAGTAGATATGGCAGTTGTCAGGCTCACACTGTGATGGGTACCCTCCGCCGTCTGCAAGCCGGTCACAATGCTCATCCAGTTTAGGCAAAGCAAAGAGATGGAGACTGACAACTTGAAAGAGTAAGAGGAACAGATTAAAGGAGGGAACACAGTGTGGATAGTTTACAAAAATAAAATAGTTTAGGGTTTGCATAGTCATCCAGCGTGTTCTTGTCACCAACTCTATGGTGAATTATTGGTTTTATCAGTGGCGGAAGAAGTATTCAGATCCTTTACTCAAGTAAAAGTATGAATACCACACTGTGAAAATACTTCACTACAAGTAAAAGTTCTGCATTCAAAACCATACTTGTGTATGGTTGGTAAATGTACGTATGTATGAGGAAAAGGTACTATAAAAGTAAAAGTGCTCCCTGTCAGTGATTTACTTTTATCTGATGTTTGTAGATTAATATTACTGCTGCATTAATGTGTATGTTGCATTTCACTGCTGTAGATGTTTGACTACATACTTAACTACATTTTAACTTGCTTTAATTTACAGCAACCATATTCTATAAGATCATCATGTTTGTAGCGTGGCTGTCCTGTAAAAGTCAACTTTTCATGAGTTCAGAAAAACAGTCCGGTTTTCAGCTCTTTTGATGATGTGTTAATCCCAAAGTTTTCTTTTAAAGAGCTTATTTGGCTTAAAAAGGAGGAGAATTTTCTCAACATAAAGGAACACTTCATCCGTCACTTCAAGCCAACACATCTGGAGATACATGCTTTTCACTGGACGGGAAGGGTATGACAATTTGTAATCTGAAAAGTAACTAAGCTGTCATACTAATGTAGTGGAGTAAAAAAAAAAAAATCCAACATTTGCCTCTGAGGTGTAGTGAAGTAGAAGTATGAAGTTGTACAAAATGGAAATTACAAGTTGAAGTACACTTCTTGACTAAATGTTACATTCTGCACTGGATTTTATTGTCGATAACGTGCAGCACTCAAACACATATGGTATCACACACAGTACAACCTGGACTTATCTAAAAACTGATATTAGTCTATGCTGTTATAAAAAGAAAATATGACAATAATATAGAAAATAAAGAACTTAAAGCAAACCAAAAAACCAATGAAAACAAACCAAAAATATTAAGGGAAAATAAAATGTCCTGCATTTATATAATGTTTTTTTCTAGTCAGCCTGACCACTTAAAGTGCTTTACACTACAAGTCAGCATTCACCCATTCACCCACACATTCATACACTGGTGGCAGTGACTACCCGATCACTGGACGACCGCTCTACCACCTGAGCCACAGCCTCTCTCAATAACACAAAAAGACATTAGTGTATTTGTGTCGACATACAAAAATAACCCTAAAACCTTCAGCCTATACAAAGCTAAGACGCTCCATAACCAAAGTTAATTATAAAAACACACAGCAGCTGTGTTCCCTGAAGTTATTCTAGGCTCATTAACTTATTTTTCACTTCATTTAAAAAGATTGTAATGCAGCTTCACGGGCTCAACCTGTTAAATATTTGCAAGTAAATAACATTTTCGACCATTAGAGCCAGATTGAAACTCATTATGGTGGATTTTCTATACCATAGTATACTATTACCATGGTGTTATTGTGTCTGTTTTCTTCTCTTTCTGCCTGTATCTGCAAAATACTCACACACCAGACACGACTGAATAACACACACAACAGCAGCGTTGCAGAGCTTTTTTCTTTTTTTGCAAACCAACTGTGGTCGACCTTGGCGTGATCAACAGTGTGCTTCTTAGCTGCACTGTTTCCTGTTTTAATGACAATGTCACTGAAGGACTCAGACTCAGTAAGTATGATTCCACGCTACGGCCGACGCTCATTAACACAAAGCTATAGGTCTGTGTTGTGGACCAAGTGATTAACACTGATCGATGTTCACCTCATTACGAAAACAGAGTAGAGCTCACACCAGTTTGAGGACAATAAATGGGTGCAAACATTGATAGCTACTGAATCATATGTAAGCATGTCCCGCTGCCATGCAGTCTAATATTATTCTGATAATATCAAGGATATACCATCATTTAGTGATGTATAGATGTAGATGTGTAGATATGCTCTGTGTAGATATACAGCAAAGTATGTTAGGCGTCACATAAAGCATGAAAAAATATCACGACTTACTATTGTAGATTGTAATGATGATAGAAAATAGATGATTAGATAGAAGATTATATTTTAAATAGAATTTAAAAGAGGGTTGCTGAATGTTATACATTTATAAGAATATTATACATTATTCTTGTATAAAAATATTGTTGTGTTGAAAGTTTTTGATCTATTACAAATACTTCATTTTTTTCCTCCTCATTGCCACAGCATAATGTTCACCTCTAATATATAAACTGAACCAACAGATGTTAGAATGCATATTATCAGTCAATAAAAATGTAAAAACTGAAAAACCTGAATCTAATTTTAGCAGAAAAATACAGAAAGAACATCAAGAACAGGGGGGGGAAATGTAGCTTTATGTGGCTGTTCTCTGTTCACACTCATTATAAAATAGTGTCATATAATGAGTCGTATAAGGAACAGAAGGAATAAAGAAAAAAAAGAAGGATTTGAGCCGGGAAACTTGCAGCTTGCACAGCATGACACCAGTGATCTTGTGACCCCCCAGAACTGTTCTGTGTGAACTGTGTTCAGCCATTGTGTTGTTACGAGGAATCATCAGCTTTCTACAGACCCCCCTCAAATGTTGCATGGTGTACACAGTGATTGTAATAGGAGGGTGGTGTCTCTTGTGACATAGGCACCCTGCTGTCCTCAAGGTCAAACTGTCAGTGTGTGCTCTTCAGAGATGCCACTTATATAACTTCAATAAAAGCAGCTCTTGAAGGTGCTTACACCATTGATTTCTCGTTGAAACTTATTACAGTATTGGAGTTTTTCTATTAGCTGTGAGGATTTAGGTTTTGGATTAGTTAGTAGTGCACCAACATGTTCTCACTCCCAACTCAAGCCCTAAGCCCTAACATACGTTAAGAACAAATCAACCTTAACCTTTGTTTTTCACAAACTGAAACCCAGGTCTCCTGGGTGAAAATATTATTATTTTTGTTTGTTTAATATTCATTGTTTCTTTCTTCTACACTGTGAGCCAACCTATTGGTTAATTCATTGTTGAATTTTGGATACAGATACCAAAAACACCCTTTTCTGTGTAGAGCAGCAGAGATGTGTGGAGACCAATAGAGATGTATCTTCAAAGAACCCTAAATCCAACCCTACTCACATCCTGTCTAAACCCCCAGCTCACTATATTTATCATTTAGCCCCCAACCAGTACACACCTAACTTTAATGTTTTTGGAAAGAAAAAAAAAACTCTAATAGATTGGGTCACACAAGGACAGGGGTGGAGAAAAACATAAAAATACATCAGTAGAAATGGGAAACAAAATGGAGGAGAGACATGCTGCAATGTTGCAGCAGAGAGAAATATGACAGGGGAATGAAAATACAAATGAGCAACAGGAAATGGCTTCAGACACAAAGAGAGATAGCCAACATATTAATTTCCCCTCCCTCCATATAACAGTGCATTCATAACCTCCTGCTGCCACTCATGATGTAAGGCTGAGGCAATTAACCTCCTTCATCTGTCATACACTTGTGGCTTTGTGTTTGCGTGTGTGGTTGTGTGTATTTCTTTATTTTGTGTGCGTGAGTGAGTGTGTATTTCAGATCAAAGATAAAATCCCACAGCCTTTCAGCTCAGGGAGATGATGTCATTCTCTGCACAGCAAGAAGTGATGCTGGCAACAGCTGACTTTACTCGCGATAATAAATAAAAAATCCTCTTTTTCTTGCAGCTGCAGCATGACATCATCTGTTGTGCATTACATTTAACAACATACAATATATATTTATTATATAGTGCTTCACATTTCAAAACTGATGCAACTGATAATACTCCACAGTAGGATATTTCATTATTTTGATGAGATTTGTGCTAGTTAAGTACATACATAATTTAATTTCCTTAGAGCAGGTTTACTCTGGGGACCACTACTGAAAAAAACATTGTTGGACACCATTTACAACTACGACGGCGTACTGGGGCCATTCTAGGTAAAAACAAAAACGGAGCTGGCGAGGGGAGGGGGGGGAATATTCTGAGAAAAATCTCAGAATTGTCGAGATTGAAGTCGTAAATTTACGAGAAAAAACTTACAAATTTATGAGATTAAAGTTGTAAATTTACGAGAAAAAACTCACAAATTTACGAGAAAAAACTTGGATATTCTCTGAGATTATAAAGTCATAAATTTGCGAGAAGAAAACTCACTTGCCATGCATTATGCCTGCAGTGGATGACCTCATCGAATTATACTTTGCAATCGGATTTAGCAATAAGGAAATACTCGTGATTTTAGCTCATGGTCCATACTGTTGCAGCTCCTTACTAACGTGTGCGCGTGGCATCTGTGGTGTGATGAGGTCAATCCAACCTTGCAAAGTGAATCAATCTGGTTCCAACCTGGTTCTTCTCGCAAATTTATGACTTTATAATCTCAGAGAATATCATATACAACTGTAGTTACAGGCAATAAAAATAGATAATTATTATTATATTATTATTTTTCTTTGATTGCAGAGCAATCAAGGGCAACGTTAGCATCCATGTTTACAGGATATACAGTAGCTAATGTGTGGGAAAGAAATTTCATAACAATGAAATTTTGCATGCTGTGCACCAATAACCTCGGGATAACAAATGCATTATTCAGTGAATGTACTCAGATTTTGTGGGATGAGAGTCATAACAGAAAGCAACATTAGTGTTCTTCAATAATTATCCTTTGTTTTATTGACATGGATTGTTACCAGCACCTAAATAAAACATTTTTGTAATAATTCAGACATACAGTAGATGTCAATTTTATTTATATAGCCCAAAATCACAATGCCTCTGTGGGCTTTTCAATCTGGACAGTGTACCACACCCTTTGTCCTTAGACTCTTGATTCAAGTACAGG
>JBBPCS010000393.1:6319037-6336517 GCA_037974645.1 Hollardia meadi
TCTTTAGAGACTTTTTAGGGCAGCCTGTTAATAGAGAGTTACAATAGTCCAGCCTGGAAGAAACAAATGCATGAACTGTCCTAATGATCAATGTTCCAAAATTATACATCAGATGAGAACAGGCTCGTAATGAGTGTAAGACAAAAACCTCAATAACTTAATTCCAGCTCAATCAGAATCAGCATAAATAATGAATTGATTTAACCGTGCAATAGTCTCAGAAATGCTCAATGACAACAACATAAAGACACTGTTTCAAAATCACAGAATACATTTATTAATCAGAGCACTGACATAAGAATGTAGCAGAGGGTGAAATACTTTTTTAATTTATAAACGATTCTGTTAAAATCAGCAGGTGGAAACAGCTGTTTGTTGCTTGCAGCTCTCTCTCTCTCTCTCTCTAACTCTCTCTCTCAGCCTGAGAAACCGAACGACGTGATGTTCTGTCTGTCTATCAATCTCCTCCGCTCTATTTCAGCACTATGGACAGCGCGGTCGTAGCATACACTGCGCACCCTTACACACATCAAACAGTGCTGTCAGTCATTCTGAAACAACAGCTAGGAGATACTCACATGTATCTCAACTAATCATTTTGTTTTTGCTATATTTTTATTAAACTGAGAGGGCTAAGATCCCCAAGACCCCTCGTGGCATCTGGGCCAGATTTGGATTTGCAAAATGCTAACATGTATCATATAATCCCGTTATGATTCCATTAAAGGACAATACAGAATGAAGTATTGGTCAGCCCTCGTCTGCAGTCTTGGTTGAACAGCAGGTTGGCACCAGCGATCTTCTGCCATATTTGAATTTAAATGTGCAGCGCTCCAATAAAGTCCAATATCCAGTCCAACTAGTGATTACTTTTTGGTGCAAATGATCTTTTTTTAATAATGCACCTATGTTAGTCAAATGTCAGCACCACTAATCTGTGTGAATTATATTACAGTGTCATTGACAAATCTCCTGTATTCACGAGCCAGCGCTTTCACTTTATAGTGATACGCAGTGTGTGTGCGTGTATTTCAAAATGCATCATCAATGCAGGAGGAAATGTCAGATTTCAATTACAGAGCAGATAGGAAAACAGAATGTACAGATAGATGAATGCCACCTTATTTATACACTGTTTATGAATAGTAAATCTCTCTCCCTCTTTTCCCTCTGTTCTTGCCTGAGGGGACCACACTGGCACTGTACCATTGTCAAACCTCGCCTCACACAGAATTCAAAATGCTCTTTTCTATTCTGAATTATGTCTCATCCTCCACAGTGGGACGGTGTTGGCCCATTTCCAGACTTGGCGGAGCCCCCGAAAGGCATCCAGATGTTGTGGCACCCCACCATTGTCAAGCCCTACCTCACACTGCTGTCTGAGTGCTCCAACCCAGACACCCTGGAGGGAGCAGCTGGGGCTCTGCAGAACCTAGCTGCTGGCAGCTGGAAGGTAGGGAGTCAGTGCTGTGCCTATGCCTGTAACACTAAAGGGCATCTGCACAAGTCTATTGAAACTCCAGTGGGTGCCAGAAAGTGTTCCGAAAGTGAGAAATCTCAGCACACGGCAAAATAACAACCCTAACAGGCCCCCATCTGGTTGTTTTGTGCCTTACTTACTGAGCCTTTAAAATGTCCTCATGCACGAGTATAAACCAAACATCTCTTTGAAATCAACACTTTAATGGAATCTAAAAGATTATATCAGAATAAATGCCAAAAAGTAACACCAAATATTACTTTCACCAATATGTTTCAGATACTGACATACAGTAAATCATATGGGGGGCTATTTGATGATAATTTAAAATGTTTGTCGTTTTCCAGCCTCGTTGATTTTAAACCGTCTGTCAGTTAACTTGATAGACGGCACTTTGGTTCAGACAGACGGCATGTGAACAGCTTTTGGGCAAATACAAACAATAATCTTGCATTTGACAGATGCCTTTTCTCATGAAGAAGAGATTATTTAGAAAGTCCTGGTGAATACTGTATCATTGATATCATTAGTACCCCATTTGCAGGGGACGTGGCTGAAATCTTCAGAAATGTAAAGACCTGTTGAGGATTTATTGTCAAACTGCTTTTTCAAAAGTCAAGAATGAATGAATGAAGTTCAATATCTGTCAAAACAGTGTATCCAAAAATATCTGAAATCCTTTTTTTAGCTGTGCTCTATGGCTCTATGGATGGAAATGTCAGTCTGCCTGTCTGTCAGTTGGTCCAACACTTTGGTCCAGAAATATCTCAACAGCTATTCGATGCACTGCCATTAATTTCGTACTGACATTTCCCACAGAGGATGAAGCCTAATAATTTGGTGATGCTATAAAAATTCTCAATCGCCACCTGCAAGTCATATTTTCCCTTATATCAGCATCTACTCAAAGGACATTCACAGCCCCCACATTTTTGGTTTTAAGACAAATATCTGAACAACTGTTAGAAGGCTTGATTGATGATGGTTTAGACAGGTTTCCCTCAGGATGATTTTCAGTCATTTTTCTGATGTCCTCTAGCGCCATCATCAGCTCAGAATTTAAAATTTTCCAATACTTCTGATCAAATACCTGCAAAACTAATGACATCCCCATTAGGCCTAGCTATATTTTGTGCTGTGCGCTTATTAGCAAACTTCATCATGCTAATATGCTAAACTAAGGCGGTGAACGTGGTAAACATTATACCTGCCGACCATCACGTGCTAGCATTGTCATCATTGTGAGCATGTTAGCACGCTGTCATTAGCATTATCTCAAAGGACCACTGTGTGGTTACTGAGCTGCTAGCATGGCTGTAGACTGGATCCTTACATGTTTCAAAGTGCAGCGATCATCAGCTATAGATGAAGAAATATATAAGAAATATTTGACAGGAAATAGCTAGAGCCAGCTAGAGTGATCAATCAAAATACACCAGGAGAAATAAGGACAAGGGTTAAAAACAAATGCTCTCTCTGTCCATGTCCAACCCTCTGTCCTGCCCAGTGGTCGGTGTACATTCGGGCTGCGGTGCGTAAGGAGAAGGGCCTCCCTATCCTGGTGGAGTTGCTGAGGATAGACAACGACCGGGTGGTTTGTGCCGTGGCCACCGCGCTGAGAAACATGGCTCTGGACATCAGGAACAAGGAGCTCATAGGTGAGTTGTTCATGAAAGTCAACTTACAGAATAAGTCACTTGCTTTTATACTGAATATGATACTTGTTACAGTAGAAATGTTTGGCCGTTATTATTCAGAAAGGAGCTGTTAAGATGTGTTAGGGGTGTTATTGCTGTCAGGGTTGGCTGACTGAAAAAACGAGATAAATGTGTCTTTGATATTTGTCTGTATATATTCAGACAGTTTCCGTCTTTAAGCAGATAGTAGTGTTGCTCTGACTGATCGTTTGATGCTTGATTTCCCTTTGGAGGCCGAGTGATGTCTGTAATAAACTCTGCTTTTCTTCCGGTCTCCATGGCAACATGCCTCCTCCCGCTTCCTCCGTCTGATGCTCGAGGCTCTGAGCTAAGCTGTGTCTGTGTATGTGTGTGCTAAGCATGTGAACCAGTCATGTGTATAGTGTGTGTTAGTTGTGATGTCAATCTTCTATCCCGCTGCCACGGGGCATACATGTATATTTTGATATTACATATTGTCCTGCCCTCACTTGTGTCGTGCTAACGTGATTTAAATTGCGTTAGAGACACAACATATTGTGTAGCTGCGTCCTCAGAGCTTTGAGCAGTAGACGTCAATACAGGCTGCACAGACAGGTCCGCTGTGAGCCAACTGTTGTTTTACTGCGGCAACTGTACAAACTTGATTGAGAGCTTCATTTTCGGTGTATGTTTGTGATAATGAGAACATTGCCAATACTGCACACTGTTTACATTTCAATCAAGTTTGAGAACTTACTGTAATAAGCCAGTTTATATGTGTGGATTACTTGATTATCTGGAGCAGATTTTTTTTTATCGCTGAATTTGTTAAGAAAGTTGAACTATAATCAAAACAATCTGGAGTATATAGGCTTCATGCACCAGCAGGATTTTTATAGCAGGAAAACACACAAACTGTGGTTTGTGTGTTTTCACCATTACAGGGTGATGACCCAGTCAGAATGAGGGGCAAAGGGCAGAGTGGACAAGATTGCCTGACAGCAGTACTGGGGTATCATTGGAAATGTAGTCAGTCGGTGTTTGATTACATGGCCATTGGCCAAGTCAGCATCATTGTGTGACAGACACCCAGCCAGGTTGTATTTTCTTAGTCACAGCAGGGGGCAGAGAGCACGCTCGACTTAGGGACTGTACGTAAATGATAAGAAGGTGAGGGGTCAGCAAGGGGGAAGGGAAGTGGGGTTTTTTTCTGAAGTGAGGACAGGGGGAGGTCCTTTACCTTTTTCTTGTTCCATATTTGTTCAGATTGTTTTATAGATCAAATCAACTAGCTAGGAGGATCAATATGTAAATTTAAAGAATAGTGTTGACATGGATCTGTAGGTGTAATTTACTGATTTACTTAATGACTGTGTCATTTTTCACTAGCCTACTATATTGTATCAAAGCAGAACTTAAGCAAAACTTTAAAAATAAATAAATATAGTTATCCTGTAGTGTAAGTCAAGTTCAGTATTGCACGCTGGAAACATGAAGTCAGATGAAAATAGACCTAAAAACAAGTTGTGTTGTAAATTATTTAAAAGTTTCAGGATAATACAGCCATCTTTATTGGCATTAATGTAATATTAAATATTGTACTCACCAATACTCATCAAAATTAACATTACAAAAGCTCAAATTGTCTTTCTTTCATGTTTCTCCTCCTTTCCTCCATACAACCTACATTATTCCACCCTCCCACTCACTCTTGCCTCCGTACCAGGTAAATACGCCATGAGGGACTTGGTGCACCGCTTGCCCGGGGGCAGTAACAACAACAACAGCAGCGGTGCGGGAGGAGGCAATGCCAGCAGCCTGGTGGGGAAGACCATGTCGGACGACACCATCACAGCTATCTGCTGCGCACTGCATGAGGTCATCACCAAGAACATGGAGAACACCAAGGCCCTGAGGGACGCCGGCGGCATCGAGAAGCTCATCGGCATCGCCCGCAGCAAAGGAGACAAGTAAGCCGAATGGGAAGATGCTGTCAGGCGGAAGAGGGTGGACAGAAAAAAAGTGTAGAAGGATGAGAAGATGAGGTTCTAGGTAGAAGCTCCATCATGGGGCAGTGTACTTAGCAAGCATTAAGTGTTTTTATAGTTTGATAGATGCAATAACAGCATTACAAACAGTTTAAAGTGATATTAGAAGAACACTTTAATCTTTATTTTAATTATTTACAGTCCATGGCTTAATTTTAAGGGATGTCAGTGCACCTGCTATTTATATTTATATTAAAAACCAATATAATACATTAATTTAAATAACATACAATTATGTGTGTTATTCAAAGGTATAGCTTAACCCTACCAAATTGCATTCATTCCACCACAGTCAAAAAGCTGAGACAGCAGCTACAGAGTTGGACTATGCTAAAGCTAACTAACCTTTTCTCTGTCATGATTGAATTTAGCTAATGCCTCACTGATTTATGTGGAATAACAGATAAGAAGAGTATTTAGCTGAGGCTATTCTATGCAAATTTAAAAAGCTGCTTTCACAAAAAAATATTAATTTTAAGGCATATTTTTATATGGTAAAAGAGATGTAAAAAAAAAAATTTTTTTAAAAAGGCAGGTTAAGATTTGAATCGATTTTTAACTGACTATGTTGTTACTGCTTGTTTCCTTTGAAGAGCAGTATAGCAGATGACAAATTTGGTTCTTACTTTTGCATCAAATACTTACATTGATTTTCTTCTATGCTCTGTGAGTCATAAAAGGCTAAAACCAGTTTCTGTAATCATTTAAATTATAAAACAGAGTTGTTTTTACTGATACTGAAGGCATAAATCTTCGGATAAATGCTCCATTTTTTTTTTATTGCTTGCTCTACAAAGCAAGTTCCCTGCTTTGCATCACTGCATGGGCAGGATATGCAAACCCAGAATCCAAAACAATAACATTTACCCAAATGACTTGAAGAAATAAAGTTTAATGTCGCTGACGCTGATAAGGCCATATGGGCCAATTACACACACAGCCATTAGTCAGCTGTCAAACCCTGGCGGATGCAAATTGAACTATTGGTCAATCAATCAATCATCCAAGCCACTATGTAGTTTGGTAATTTAAGTGCCAAATGTGAGCAGAGGAACAAGACATTTTCATCCTGCATCTTTGGTCATTTCTTCTTGGGAGCCTGCAGTGAGGAGACGCTTTACATACTGTTTGAGTATCAGCGCTTCTTCATTGTTCTGCACTGTGATGTTTTTACAGCTCCCACTAGCATGAAACAAATGACGGTCAAGCTTTATACTGTATGTGGGTTTTTTTTTCCTCTCTGCTGAATTCCCAGACATAGTCCTAAAGTGGTGAAGGCAGCATCTCAAGTGCTGAGCAGCATGTGGCAATACAGAGACCTCCGCAGCCTCTACAAAAAGGTAAAGTCAGCATGTGTTGTATTAGCACTGGAAATGTTAGTCACATATGGTGTTTGACTATGTATCACTGACTTATTTCTAACATGCTCTCACCTCTGATCTCTTCTCCTCTTTTCCATCCTTTATTCTCTCCTCTCCTTCCCTTTGCCTTTTTTCCTCTTCTTCAGGATGGCTATTCCCAGTACCATTTTGTCGGCTCTTCCTCCACGATAGAGAGAGACAGACAGCGACCTTATTCCTCCTCTCGTACTCCGTCCATCTCTCCCGTACGAACCTCACCCAACAATCGATCAGGTGAGTGTGACCCCCCCACCCCCTCTCCTGTCTTCCCTTTTGTCCTCCATCCCTGTTTCCGTCAGTACAGTCCAGTCAAACAAACACCACTCCAATACAGCTGATGTCTGCTTTAACCTTCACACTACGGCAGCTACCGACAAATTATTCTGCTCTCAAGTGAACCCTTGCATTATCTAAGTTCAGGTTTGACTATTATTGGGAAGGATTGAGAATTTCTGGGCTATTTGAATTGAACCAAATATGCCAAGTAATCGTTTTTTCCAGTGAACTTAACTCTTGGCTCCGTCTAAAAGCCATAGAAACTGACTGTGGGACAACAACAATGTCCAGTTAAACCAAAGATAACAACGATAATAGACTATAAAACATTTCCACAAACACATGTATGTGTGTGATGAAAATGTTTCCTCCCAGACTCCCAGAAACGTGAACAAAAAACCCTTTTCCAGACATCAAACACGTGACATTGCTGGTGTAATCCATGTGTTACAGTAATGGCTTGTTATCATTGAGACAGAGGTATCCTCTACGTAAGTGTTCTGTATGACATTATTCAGACGTTACAGTCGTCATGGAGCACTCAGGGACAGTGGTTTCATGGGAGAAACCGCTACAATTATAACATCACCACAAGTGCTCTGTTCTTAAATTCAGGTCTGTCTATGGAAACGTAAATACACACATATCATGCAACTAATTACACTCTTAATCACATCCAAATGTGGCATGTCAGCAATAAATTCCACCATAGACATTAAGGGAAAATGTTTGAACTCTACGCTTTATGAGAACAAGCTGTAATATTGACCGTGGACTTGCATATCATAGACGAGTAGAGGATTGCCCTTGGTGGAGGTCTGTGCACCCCAAGTGCCCTTCTAGTATTGCACTGACTCATCTCTGTGTCTGACTATTTCGTGGGTTATTAAACAGACTTCTTTTCTGTGTGCACAAGAGATGATAACAAAGTGATAACGTTTATTGCATTTCTCTGAATAAGGCAAACATGATGTATGCATTTAACTTCCGTCTGTGCTTGTTTTATTTGTGCTGCTGTAGCTTTAACGTCAATGTGACAGCATTCAGTGCAGACTGGTGCTGTGTTGCGAATAAACAGCAGGTGTGCCAGCTGATTACTTACTGGAAGGGGTGGGGGCACTAACTTATATAACTGCAACAATTCAACCCAAAAAAGAAGGGTTTAGGGGTACGAAGCATATTTATCCTTATTTGTCTGGCATATACAAGGCAGTGATTCAGAACCCTCATTATTCCTTTTTCATTTGAAATTGCAAAAGCACTGTCCACAAGAAATCCACAATTAGTTGCTTGGCATTGCCCTCATGCCCACTGTGGGCACATCCTTCTCTGACTGCGAGAGGAAGACAGTTTTAAATGAAATATGGCCGCTCCAAAATATCACTCCACTGGGCCAGCTTGTTAAGAATGTGGATATTTTACCATTCATGAGCTGGAGCTAACTTTCAGGCTCAACAATACAGGTTCATTGCAATACGCGCAGCTAGAAGACATTTTTAAGAAACGTTCCTGCCTTTATAAATTCCAATTGCAACAAATTAAAAGAAAGTAAGATTGCTGTTGAGACAGGTTGCGTCATTTTCATCATATTTCATTTTTATATGTGAGAGCATCTGAATAGGTTTCATGGGACCACCACGGGATGTTTTCAGAACAAACAAACAGCATAACTAGATTTATGAGGCTGTCAGCAGGCAAAATGACAAACACTTTGATTTGGTAGCTAATTTCACATTTTGTATTTTGTTTCTCGGCTTACAATTGTGCAAGCAGATGGTCCATCAAGCCATTGTTGTTTATTTCACTTCTGTGGAAATTTTTCATATACAATAGAGAGCGTTACATTGTGTGTGCAAAGACTTACTTATACATTCCCACAGCAGTTGTTGACTGCAGAGGCAGGCTGGCTGAGAAGGTACTGACATTACAGCAGACTGGTGATATTATCAGAGCTAACTGTGCTAGGCCGTACAGAAGAGAGACAAAGAGACAGATGCAGCCATACAAACAGGCAGCCAGCAGCTTCTATGTGAAACGCTGCTGCTGCTGACCTCAATATTAAAGGAAACTCAACCATATGATACTGAATCAATAGCCAGGTTTCCTCCAACATGGCTGACCAGATCTAACTCATTGGGTACATCTCATTGCACTTAAATTGCCATTCAGTAAAAGACTTCCGTGAAGGCTGCTCTCGTGTATCCTGGCTCATGGCTCCTCAGAGATCGCTCCTTGATCCTCGCTCCTCTGAGCAGAAATAAGACCTTTGGGACGGCTTGCAAGATGGCAAATCAGAATGACTTCCGGTTCACGCGAGAATCAAGAAAATATCAAATAAGGGAAATGAGATGCACCCATAATCCCTGCCACTGATCCCTACAAACCCCTTCACAGTCCAGCATTTATGAGTTTCTCCCAGATGTTTATTTTTTTTTCATATTTACTATGATCCTCTTTGGATTTGGCCCTGTTTGTTACAAGCGGACTGTTGGGTGAGTAACACGAAGACACACACAGAATAAAAAGCCAGTGGGAGTTTAAGTGAAAATATGTACATGTAGTAAATACAGGTGGAGAGAGAGTAAAGCAGATAACAGGGAGGAGGGATGACTCAGTGTTTACCTCTTTGAAATTACATCCTGGTCAAAAAGCTACATTTGTTAAGAATAGAATACCCACAATACAATCACAACACAAACATGAAACAGTGAAGCCTCAGAGTGCTGTGCCTTTGTTCAGATTCAGGCAGGCAAATACAAAACCTCAGAGGCTCTGAAAAATGTTCAAATCACTCCTCTCTTCTATGAAAGGACTCCGGTGTGGCCTAAATACTGCTCCCTCCTGTTGAAGTGAACCTAAAGGTGTATTGATAATGTGTTGATGATGGATCGAGGGTTAAACATACTCCCTGTGTGTGTGTTGATGTGTAGCGAGCGCCCCTGCTTCCCCCAGAGAGATGATGGCGTTGAAGGAGAGGAAGGCAGACTACGAGACGACTGGCAATGCCAGTTACCACGGCAACAAGGGTGAACACACATCCCGGAAGGACGCCATGACAGGTTGGAAGTCCATACTGCATGTGACAGAAAAACACCTTCACCCATACATATAAAGTGTTTTCAGCTTAGTGTATGTAAAGATGGATGACACGTCTCCACTTCCTCCTACTATGCAAAAATGGAGCCAAGATATCCCCGAAATGCCATCTTGCGCTGGTGACATCATATGGAGCCAGAGTCTGCGCAGTAGTGACCGGGCGGTGGAGCCATGGTATCAAGTTCTTGCCCATACACCCACCCACTCAATCGTGGGCGGGGCTCAGCTGTCAATCATGACGTTTCACCCCGTTTCTATAGCAAGAAATTACTAATCAAAACCAAACCGATCGTAAAAATTAACATGACGTGTACTTATGTACTTATCTGATAACATGGAGGGGGAGGGGTTGATGACCTATACTGCAGCCCACCACCAGGAGGCGATCGAGATGTTTTGGCTTCACTTTTGGGGAGCTCTCATATCGTCCATCTTTATTTTACAGTCAATGGCTCTCACCACAAATTAAGTCTATTATGTGATGGTTTAATCAATAAAATAATGTAATGGTTCTTCGCCATGCTTTTCATGGAGGGTTTCAGTGTTTCATGATGTTAATGTTTGGAATGTTCAAACCTCTCCTCCATCATCATCATTTTACTTCTTACACTTGATAAAAAATGTGTCACGTCCACCTGCTAACACTGACAGCCTACCCATGCTCCTCTGCCTTTGACAGTAAAATCTGAATAAATGGTTCAGAGCAGGCATTAATCTAAACTTGTCCACCTTTTCTGTCTCTGCAGGTCAGATCTCTGGTGGGTCTTCAACGCTACACAGAGGAGCATACGTGTCACCTACTGATGACCTAAAGTATAATCAGGTACAACCAGTCACTTTTCTGTGTCCTGAATGTTCAAAATTACATGACATCTACATACAGTACGTGACCACTGCTGTACCCCTAGAAATGTGATCACAAAGCACTCCTGTCTTTATTGATACAAGTACTGCAAGCAGAAATACCAGAGCTTTGACCTCAAAGTATTCACTTCATTTATGTGATATGAATTACTACTACGAGCTCTCATTTAAATGAGGCACTCATCATGTGAAAAGAAAACAATGAAAACACCAACGGCAGATTTAGTATGACCTCTCAACTTCGAACTTCTATGTGTCCCTGGTTCTTTAAGGGAAAATCATTCCATTCAACACTCAACATCTTCTTTGCATCTCTCTTGATGTTGGTGTTTTACTGAATGCAAAGCTTTACGACTCATATTGATAACCTTAAAGAGAACTGCTCTATAGTTCTCCAATATAACGTTCTAGATGGAGACAAACCATCACAGCAAAACTAGTCCCTTATTGTATGGGAGTTTAATAGTGATGCCAAAGGGGATAGAAATTCTATGAAGTCCAAAAGGTCACTATAAACGTATAACTATAAACTATAGAGCCATTTATGCTTTATAGAGTCTGGCATTTGATTTTGCATTGTTGCCAGTAAAAGCCTTTCATATTACCCATATCACACTCTTTGGCAGTGATATAACAGACTGGCTGACAAGACATTAAAAACACATCTGTGTTATTGACCTAAAGTCAAATCATTCACTCTTGCTAGAGGAGGAAGACTGATGACTTCTGATGGAAAATGCTTTTTTATTGTTTCATCTAAAATCTTTCCAAGAATCAAAAAGTCACCAACAGAGCAGAGTCTTCATCACCTGTTACTGATAATTAATACTTTCTAGATACTATATCAACAGGTAGGGCTACGATTAACAATTTCATTATCAACACAGTTTTTCGTTTTATTAATCAGTTAATCGTTTGGTCTACACAAAATCAAAGTAGCGAAAAATGCTTATCACAAGCACAAAACATATTCAAACTGCTTGTTTTGTCTGAGCAACAGTCCAAACCTGGGGGTTTCTACTTCAATTACTGGTTACTTTGCAGATTACATGTTGCATCAGAGCCGATTTTTAAATTAATTGATATCTGATAAAATGCTGATATCACTTGTATAGAGTATATACATACATGTAAATCTATGTAAAATTTACTTAAGTACATTTAATATCAGATACTTCAAGACTTTTACTCAAGTACTGGTCGTATGAGTGACTTTCACTTTTACCAAAGTAAAATTTTATCAAAAATATCATTCCTTTTACTCAAGTATGACTTTTAGGTACTTTTTACAACACTGCTCTCAACAGGTGGTGTGTTATTCAAAAAAAAAAAAATAAAAACAACTTTTGCAAATGTGAGGAGTCACATTAAAACTAACCTCTAAAAGGGCAATTTTAATGTTTTGAGGCAAAGTGAATCATTTCTAAATACTCCAATTGTCTGAAAGCTGTCAGCACTTTGTGGCAGTGTGCTTTGTGACCCGTAGCTGCGTGCACATCCTCGATGGTGTGTCCCTCTATTTCTAACTATTTTTTACTTTATGCTTGGTCACTTCAGAACACAAAACAACAGGACACCATTTGCTGTTTTGAACTTTGCTGTCATAATCGTACTTTTGTCTCAGTAATGATTTTTGTTTTACAGGTGTCTTCTCAAGGCCTGCCTTCAGAGCCCTACCCTCCATTCCAAAACCCTCCCCCGCCTGACAGCGGCAACTACGAGGACCAGACCTTCTACGAGAACCAGGTTCACGCCGGAGGGCGCCCCCCGCAGGGTGATCTCAACATGCACTTGCAGGGTCTCAAGTCCACCGGTAACTATGTAGACTTCTACTCAGCCTCGCGGCCCTACAGCGAGCTCAACTATGAGACCAGCCACTATCCAGCCTCACCAGACTCCTGGGTCTAAGAGGAAACGAGGGTGGAGGACTTGGAGGAGGAGGAGAGGATGGATGATGGACAACAGGACAGTGAAGGGTGTAGTTTAAAAACAGGAAGAGAGAAGATGAGAGGACAGTTTCCCTCCCTCCCCATCCTCCCCCTGTGGTTCCTGAGTAGCATCTTTGGTAGCAGGACAGCGGAGGGGGAGGATGGAGTGCAGGAAAAGAGACATGAGGAGAAAACGCAAGACATTACACTCCTTTGAGAGTCATCAGAAGGAGAGGGGACGAAGGAGCAATGGAACCGAACAGAGGAGCGGCCATGCATGTGCATGCACACCACAGACACATTTTCTTTCTGTGTTTAGTTTGTGATCAACTACTGCGAGAAGGTTCAGCAGACAGAAAGACCTCCTGCACCTGAGGGCCTCTGGATACAGAACGTAGGAGGGACGGACACAACGACAGAACATGAGGGGAAAGATAGAAAGAGCGGGAAATATATGGAGATGAAGAAGGTCAATGAAAGAAATGGATCAGTGGACTGGAGGAGGGAAGGTTTTGGATTGTGACTGTGAGAGACACCCAGGAGACACTTGTAAATATGTGGTATAGCAACATGGCTTTTAGTAATGTGAAGCACAAGAAGCAGAGCTGTAGGACATGTAGGACGTCTGTCAAACACACAAACTTTTGTTTCTCTCCATGGCTTCAGCGTGATGTTTCCTCCTCTGGGCAAAGAACGCTCCTGGACTTTGTCATTTGTAACAGGTTTCTTTTTTTCTTTTGTTGTGTTTCTACTTTTTTAATTCTCGATTCTGGTTGTATAGTATTTGATGTACACTGTACATTTACGGAGATGCATTGTGTACTGTACATTGCACTATTTTCTGTGTCATGTCAGGCCTTTCGCCATTGGGTCAACCTCACTTCCTCACTACTTATCCCCCCTCCCAAAAAATAAAAACACACAAATACACACAATATCTGCACTCAGCCTTTAGAAGTTCATATCACAGCTTCTGACAGATGTCAACACGGCACTAATGTGAAACATTGGATATGAATTGTGTATTGAAGCATCAGTTCTGGTAGGTCACGGTGCTCCTTTTACTGCCCTACAGATAGCTGACAGCACAGCTGCCAAAATAGCTGAAGAGAGGCTCAAACCTTTTTTTTTCCATAACAAAACTCTTTTTTTTTAGGCCAGCTTTTCTTTTTTTGGTGGTTGTCACATTAACACCTCAAATCCCCTTTCTGTTCCCATGAGCCCCTCTTTGGAGTGAACTGTGCTCATTGTGTATATAACCGTGCCAAACAAGGGTTACTTCCCCTCAGCTGAAGCAAGAGGCAGGCGGGGGAAGCTAGGGGCGTGTTAAAGGGTCCAAGTTCAGCTCTCAGCTGAACGTCCTTGCGGTTCTAATGATGCCAGTTTGTAAATGCTTTGGTTTTTCTAAACTGTGTTGAAAACTCTGTAACTGCACCGGGACTGGGGTAAAAAAAAAAAGAAAAAAAAAGAAAAAAAAAAGGAGAACCAGAGAGGGACTGTGACCAGGCGGAACATTGCTTCCTCCAAAGTTGTACAAATTTAGTTGATTTCTGTGTTGTAAAATAATCAATGTTTGAAGTACAAAAAAAAAGCTTTTCTGAGAGATGGGTGGCAATTCTAACTTCATGGTAGACAAAACTGTTAATAGAGTACGGATATATATTATATAAATATAAATATATACTTTTTATGTGCAGATGTGGATGTCACTTATAGCAGCAACATTATGGAAAAAGACTTGTGAAAAAAAACAGCTACATGTAGGAATTTTGTTCACATTTTATTTTCTGGTCAACACACTGAATTGTCAACTTTGTGTAGTAATGTTGTTGCTATGTGGAGTAGAGTAGACCAGGGCCCAGGGATCCACGTTGTCACTGAAACAGTCTAAGAAGGTGCTACATCCGTGAGAAGTATTTCCAACATGTCTGTATTTTAACACAAAATGTTTGAACCACATGACAAAGCAATCACAAAAACTGCCAATTCTGATCAATTGGTCTCATGATGCTAAAGCTGCACCCATGAATGCATGAGTATTTGTTGTCGGTAAATCTGAAACTAAATGGTGATTTTCTTTTATATACATATATATATATATATATATATATATATGTATATAAAAGAAAATCACCATTGAGAAAGGTGAAATTGTAAAACGTGACAACAGACCCTGGATCTCCCTACCCACTGCTGTTTAGAAGTCCTAGAGGTCATCTTCCGATGCCTGAGGAATGACTCATAATGCAAATGTCCCCACCAAAACACTGGATGAAAAACAGTACTGTATTTGTTAGTGAGCATCTGGGAAAAACTGACAACGTTATGTATGTCCTTGTGATCCTTTAGGCAGAAAAAACCTGACTATAAGACCTGTATGGAGATATAACGTCGGTAACCTTTTTGTTGCTAGACCAAACGTGTTTTAAAAAGAAAATTGTGAATCTTTCTATTGCCTCAAACAGATTGCAACTGTTCCAAAAAATATAAATGGACCATTGAAGAACCTCTGACTTTGGGAGTTGTTTGTTCGGTTGCCATAAAGGTGTCTTTGTGGTGTTTGATTTTTACAGTTGTCCTAATACATACCATAAGCTTTTACTTCCTGCTTCCTATGCAGCCCTTGCTTTCCTATATGCAAGTTCACTTACAAAAACCTGAAACTTCAAGACAACTAATCCATCACAGTGAACCTGTTGTTGCTTCAATTTTTCAGTCAGTCAGCTATTGTTGAGTGGTCCTGTTTTCTTGGTATTTTTTTGGTGGCATTACTCTACGTACTGTATTTTAATGTACCGCTCAGCAAGTTTGTATATAACGTATTTCCTCCGCTGAGAATCTATATCTCATAGAGGAATATCATCAGGAAAAGAATAAAGGCAGCGCTGTTTATAGGCCAATTTAAACCTGAAACTATAACATAACCAGGTTATGTATTCAGCACCCTTCATCTTACCATGTTAAAAGAGAGCCACCTTTGTGACACTGAAAACTGGCTTTAGATTGAATATACCTCGCTAACCCATTTGCATAGTGCATTCAAAGACACTCCAGCATCTGGAAATTGGTCATCCGTTGTGAGAAAAACATAAGCAGAAACATAATGGGGGAAAAAATGTGAGTTGTACTATTATCATTATTATTTATATTATTTGTATGATAGCATAAGGTATAGGTTACATTTGCTGTGTGTGTGTGTGTGTGTGCATTAAAATCAATTCTGTATTGTCCAGCACAGGGTGCCCATCATTTTGAAGGACAGGCTCATAACGTTTCTGTTATAATCTATTATTACCCGTCATTTTAACGTTCAGTTATTAATGACATTGAGATACAGCCTATTTTATAGCTTTTAATTTTCAAAAACAACAGTTAATACGCAGAACAAACTTAGAGATCATGCATTTATGAGGGCATGGAGTGAAAAGCTGAACAGAGAAACCGACCATGCGGTCACTTTTCATGTTAACACCACAAAGCAGATGAATTATTTTTTTCCACAGTAACAGCAGAGGGAACTCTAGAGAATTAGAAAATTACAAATAAAATATGAACAACCCATTTACAAGAAATCAAAGTGAATTCAATTAACTTGCTGCAGCCTAGCCTGAACACAAACCTTCCTCCTGGTCTGCATAGACCCAGATCCCAGGAAAATGCAGTTCCACCTACAGTTGTCTCCCTGTAAGCATGTTAAATGGGTTGTGTGGTGCAACCGAAAGCAGCTGTGTGGTTGCTTGTAATTTGTGTAGAAAAATATGTATGTTTGGAGGAGTATGTATTTTTGTAAGTTTTGTGTTCAACTTGCTAGTGTAACGTTTTGTGCCAAGAGCACTAGCGAAGGGGAGGAACCAGATGCAGACAACAACAACTAAGCAGGTTCTGTTCAGTATTATTTATCTAATACAAAAACACAAAGGCTTATAGAAGGTGTGTAGAGGCATGTAGAGGTCAAAACCAAGAATTAGTCCAAAAAGGCAAACAAATCCAAAAGGGACAGAGGCAAAAATCCAAAACACAAGCAAGAAAACAGAGAGGTTAAACTACAAAAAAAACAACAGGAACACTGGAGAAAATGCTAGAACGAAGGCACACTAGGCTAACTTGACGAACAGGCAAAGAAAGAAGGGAGCACACAGATTTAAATACACAAGGAAGGGAAGGTTAACAAGACAAAGGTGGAAAACATGAAGGTGATCACAAAAGGCAGGAAAAGAACAAAGACAGGAATTTTGAAGTAAGACAAGACACAAGAGGATGGAATCTTCAGAATCAAACAGGAAATAACTTAACAAAATACAAAACCATGACAGCTAGGTTGTTTTTATCCCAGGTGGATGTTTGTACAGGTGTTTTTTTAATCATCATTAGTATGTTTTATATATTGTATATTTATTGTATTGTCTGGGTTGATGCAGCAGCTCCCTAAATCAAAGTCAAATTTCTCGCATGGGAGACAATAAAGTAAACTCTCTGAAAGTGGGATTTCCAAATCCTGCAACCCCTTGCTACACAGGGAGGAAATCCTGCAGCATGAATGCACCCAGGGTTGTAGTGCTATTAATTTAAATGCAGGAGCGCACCTATGACGCTTGCACGCGCATACACGACAGACGCACGTGTGTGCACGTGTACGGTTAAGTTATTGCTCCCTTCGAAGTAGGCTAACCATTATAGCAGCAAGTTTACATACATAAATCACCATGTTGAGAATATAATGCAGCAATCAG
>JBBPCS010000393.1:6340889-6363786 GCA_037974645.1 Hollardia meadi
TGTGTGTGTGTGTGTGTGTGTGTGTGTGTGTGTGTGTGTGTGTGTGTGTGTGTGTGTGTGTGTGTGTGTATGAGTGTCCGCGTCTCTTTTAGGCACACATCTCCCAATGCGCAGCTGTTAATGTTGTGGGAAGAACTATTGTCCTAAAAGTCTAGCAGAGAAAAAGCAAGACTTCATTCATTTGACACGGCAAACATCCACCCCCCCTGCCGCCCACTCTCAGCAGGACGTTTATCAAAAAATTGAGGTCGTAGGAGTCTGAGGAATTTGGTTTTAATGCAGGGTGATTTCCTATTGTAGAGAGTAGAGCATTACAAGAGCACATCAAAAGTAGATCACAGCTTTTAGTCAGGAAACAGACACTCAGCTGTCAATGAATCCTACCTTCTTGAAGGTCATAATGTCATAGAAAGCTGCTGATTCAACTTTATGGTCATTTTGGAGGCTGCAGTTTGTGGTGCTGTTGAATTTTGTTGCGTTTAAACTAACTGCTGTTTTTTAAATTATTTCATCCACCCTATTTATATCAATGATTGTAGGCTATATAAAAGAAACATCTCTCTATATAATACACATGGACATGGTTATAGCAAGCAATTAAACCATGAAACCAAAAGCAACCTCCACAACCAACCTACTGCCAATACAAAAAAATGCTTTTCTAACCAAAGCATGTTTTCCTCTAACCTGATTCAGTCCGTGTAACTGACAAAAGGCCTAAGAAAAGAACAGACACAGGATTTTGTTTTTCTGTCTCTGCACTGTGCAGATGCAGTCTGGTCCAGACCTCTAAAATCGTCAACCGCATCTACGATTTGTTCAGCAATTTGTTCATCTATGAAAAATAGCAATAAAAAATGGCCAGGAAAATGGTGGACAAGTGTGAATGACACAGAGACAGCTGCACATGTTGTTGTAAGTCGATTTACAGAAAAATCATGACCTACAGTAAGTTGACACATCTTCCAAAAACAAAGCTCACAAGTAGCCACTGCTACTGAAGCTTCCACGTTGAGTGAAAATGACATTGCGGGACAAATAGTCACTTGCAACTGATTTGATAAAGCAAAACAAAACAAAAATAATTCCCTCCCCTGATTATCAGGCGAGTGCAGGTATAGATTGTGTGGCTGCATGGCTGCTCTCTTCTCTTCTCTTCTATTGCATATGCTCCTAATAATGTTCCCTTATCAACTCCTACCTGTGAAGACGGAGGTGCTAACCACTTTGCTCTCCTGACTCCCTCTGACGGCGTTGAGGCTGATCTCGTATTCTGTAGCAGGAAACAGGCTGGACAAGGTGTAGTTGGTCACATCACTGTCAATCACCATGCTGTCTACTCGACCTGCAGGACAACATCAGAGGGAGACTGACACCAGAACTGTTGCTGTCACTCTGATCTTACATTTCTTCATGTAGAGGGAATGCTGCTCAGCGAACTGTGTGTGTGCGTTTTGCATTACAGAGTCAATATTTAATCAAGACAGAATTTTAATTAAAAATTCAATTAAATTTCACTGATAAAATGTTACAATTAATTAGGTATAGCAGGGTGTGTATCAAGGGTCCCTTCCAAAAATTTTTTTACATCAGAGAGACCTGCAACACCAAATGCCATGTTCATTTAACTGTAACATGAAAATGCAGTGTTTGGGCGTGTCTGGTAATATAATAAATGCCATGATATTATAATGCAATTAAAAACGTTACATTATGTAAAGAATATGCTACCTCTGGCTGACTGGTAGGACAGCTTATAGTATTCAAATGGAGCCAGTGGTTTGATCCAAGAGATAGTCACTGCGTCTTCAGTCACATCTGACACCGTCATCTCTTTCGGTGGGTCCATGCCTAGAGGGGAGATGATGGGTGGGAGAGGATGAAGATGGTTCACAATGGACAATATAAGAAACTGGTTTCAAAGAATGTTGAAAAGGATGAACTTTAATGTTTATTATGAACCCAGTACAAGTACAAAGACAGTACAAGCACAAAAAGAATGCATTATAAGGTGTATTAAGTTTAAATATTATATAAAAATCGAACACAATCATTGCCCCTGAATCTTTGCTTTGTGAATGTTGAATCTCCTCCTTATTACATCTACATAAACATTTACCATTAAAAGATATTCCATGAGAAATCTAGCACCATCAATTTGAAAGGACAAAATGGCTGGCACTAAGACTGAGCAGGGCTTACTTAGAGGAGCTTTTCTTCCCCTTCTGACAATTTATTTTGTGTGTCTCCTGAGACTATCCAGCTGCCATGGAAAAGGTTATGGCGAAAGCAATGTGAGCACACAATTAAACTGATGACATATCCTCAGCTACTAGAGAAAGATAAAAAGGGAAAGTTAGAAAGTTAGAGGGGGGGCAAAAGAAAGGAGGAGGTCACTTCCATCTCTTGGTGTGGACAAGGGGCGAAAACAGGCTTTTCTGCTTTGGAAAGAAAAATGACAAGCAGAGAAGAGCAATTTGTAACTGCTGGCCTTGAAAAGCACTTAAATTCCTCTTGTATGACCTATAGTAGTAGCAAGTTGTGATTAGTGATGCATGGATATTTTACTGATTATGTTTCCTTTGGCAAAGGTTGTAAATACAGTATGTTTGAATTTTTTTTCATGAAGCTTTCCAAGGGTCTGAATGGAAACAGTGACAGAGCAGTGACTCTGGCAGAGTCTCCTACTGACTTTATCCCCCCGAAAGATCACAATTCAATTTGCACGGTGTAAGCTAATAAATGAATGTGGCCCTCAGGCTGAGCAACATTAAAGCACCGTTTGAACAGACAAGCAGGGTGAGCATCAGTTTGATAAACCAAACCAACTACTATAACTGTGGTTCTGATAAATCCGATAAAAATGTATGACGATAACATTGATAAGCGTTTTCCTCGATATGGATAGATCTAACAGCCATTCCACACAGCAGAAATAAACACAACAACAGCTAGTCAGTGTGCTGCTTTTCTGCCTCTGCTGCTTGTCAGCGGCCTTGCATGGAGGGCAGTGGACAGCAGCTTAGAGCAGACGTAATGAAACAGACTTTTGAATTTATTTTATTGGAGTCAACAACGACAACGCTCATTAACCATAAGTGCAACAAAAGGGAGTCGGTAGGAACAATTTATATCAAGCAGCTGTTGAACAAACAGAACACAAACTTACAGTAATGTGATGTCTTCTGCCCACAGTGACCTGCTGACCCTCTTAATCCACACCCGGTTTGTTTCACACAGTCATACAGAGCTTGTTATGACAAAGCCCTCAAAATGAACTCTTGTTATCTTCCACAGCTGAGTAAATTGTTAACACGACTATATTAAGACGGTCTACAAGTTTAAGACGTGAAACACAACAAATTTTTACCATCAACTGAAAAGATACTATCCCAGCGACCACATCGTTATTTTATTAAGTTACAAAGCAAGCTAACTTGTTTTGTTTTGTTAGCGTGTTTGTCGAGTTAAATGTTTGCATTTAGCCTCGATGTTGTTTTTTGATATTCTTTTATCATAAAATATATTCGAAACCAAACCGTGTTGCACATTTAAATATTTACATTACATCATTCTATTTTTTATGTTGATCTATATTTTAAAGTTTAACTCATGAACCTTGGTTACTTCAAGCTTCAGTCATTATCAGGATACTCTTCAAACTGGCAGCAAAATATATATTGTGATAAATAACGATATTGATCAATATTTAAAAAGTGTATTGTAATCAAAAAAAATTTCCACATCGTCCAGCCCCACGCTAAGAGCACACCTAATTACACCAGGTCTCTAATTAGCATTCCCATTCAAACAAGCCATATCACAGCAGGACACGCATGTGCAAGAAATACTGTTCATCTGTCTCAGAATCCCCATCAAATTTCACCTTTGAAATCTGCTTTTCTGTGTGGGGGTGAGTGTAAAGAGAGAAAGAGAGAGAGAATGCTTGAAGCTGTCGAGGTATTATATTAAACTGGCACAGTAATCAAATGACAGCATGCAAGTGTCTCTGGCACTGACGCAAAGTTAATATCTCTATTGTTCAATGCTGACTTCCATCTTTTCTCCACTTGCCTTTCGTCCTTTCTCATTTTCTTTTTTGATGTTAGTCCTTTTGTCCTGATTTTTAGAAAAAACACCAAAAATCCCAGACATTCTCTCTTTCTGTCTTCCCCATTGTCTCTTTCTCAGGCAGGTTATTATACTTATACCCTCTCGTCATTTACTCTCTCCCAAGATGTGAATAGCACATTCGTAATCTAAAGACATGTTTCTAAGAGCTCCTTTTCACAGCAAGCCAATTAATGACAAATTACGCGGTAATGTGTTATGTATTAACAAAGAAAAACAAATGTGTGAAGGACCATTGAGGAGCGGTTGAAAGAAAAACATTTAAATCAAAAGAAATGGAGAGATTTGATAGACAAACTGTGAATAGGTGAGAGGAGATAAAAGAAAGGGGAGCCAAAAGGAAAATAATACCTTCAAGGGATGGACAGAAACCAGAACATGGTACAAAGCATAGAGCAGACTCAATCTCTTACATGAAATGCTACATTAACAATTAGACTGCATTTGTCCTCCACCTCTCTCACTTTTCTCCTCTCTGTCCTTGTCTTTATTAGAGAACCATTTGTCAGCCATTTCTCAAACAGCCCCCCAATGATTGCGTATGAGTTTAGAATAAATATGAAATAACACTGGATCGTTGTATGGACTGGCCATTCAGATTTCATCTATGTGGCAAACCTCAGCCATCTGATACCACAAATAATAAAACAAGCTAGTATTTTTGATACTGTCTCAAATTCTGGTTAAACAAAGAAAGACCTCTAAGGCAGATCTATAATTGAAAAAGTCACTCTGCTGTGGTTCTGGGCAAATTAAATGCAAACAATATTTCTGCAAATATATATTAAATTTAAAATCACTTTGTATTTTCATTTTGATTTTCTCCTTTTTCCTCTCTTTACCTCAGACTTGCTATTACCCATTTAGCCAGAAAATAGCTGGAAATTCTTAAGTCTTACAAGTAAAACAATACTAAACATTACCTTGTTCCAATTTCACAATCCTGCTATTTTTCTTTTATGTGATAGTAGAATTAATATTTTTGAAATATTGATGGGACAAAACAAGCAATTTAAAGAAGTTGCCTTGGGTTTTAGGAAAAGGTGATATTTTTTCACATTTTTGACACTTTATAGATCAAACAATTAATCAATCTGCAGATTAATTAATAATGTAAATAATCACTGATTGTACTGGCTCTTGCAGGGCTTCAGAGCCTTGTTATATGTAATTTAAAAAAAAAAGGGTTAAGGCAGGTCATTCTAAACAAAAAGCCTGCTAGCATTAGTGCTTTAGCCCACTAGCATTAGCCTGGTGGGCTGTTAGCATTAGCATGTTAGCTCATTAGCTAGCTAGTTCTAGCTTTGCCTGTTCACTTGACCTTATTACATGTGGCTTGATTTGGTTATTTAGACTGTGTAACGTAAGTGAATATTTGTTGGACATTTAGCTTGGATTGTTGGGATATTTTGTGCATTCTGATGCAGGTTTATTAGTTTATTTCAGTTTTCACTGTGTCTGTTGACTGTCACATGGAATAAAGTTCATGAAGAGGGAACTACTCTTGTGTGTCATGAATGGAAGAGTTAGCTATCTGCATATCTGCGTCAGGGAGGCAGTGAGGGCAGAATCGTGGAAAAGGCTACTCTGTGAGGATCATATAGATATTTTAGACAGCATTGCGTCTGTACAATGCAGCAAGGGGAAGACGATAACCTGGATGTCAGATCGGTCTGTTTAAGATCATTGAGAACATCACACTGGTCTAGCAAGGTCAGGCTTCGCAGCCGTGAAAGCACATGCTAAAGCTGAGGCGGCTCATGCCAGGGCAGCATTTGCACAAAAAAAGTAATACAGAGTAAAGCAAGCACAACTGAAAGTTGAAGAAACACACTTAAGCACTATCCTAGATGCTCATAAAGAGGAAAGAGAAGCATAAGTTGTACTTCCTGAGGCTAATGTGTATGAGGCTGCCGCAGCTGATGAAGATCTTAAGAGTGTGAGAGTTTGCCGCGGTGGATTAAGAGCTTAAGAGTGAGAGAGAGTTTGTCAGCACACTGGGACGGCAGAAAGAAGAAACAAAGCTACCTTCACCCATGAGTCATGCTCCTATCCCAATGCCACTCACCAATCAGTCTACAGACAGGAGTTCTTGACAGGAGAGTCTTGACACACAGATGCCCGAGGATGCACTCACTGATCTACAACGTCCCACCAACTTTGTGAACCACAGCCACCCAGCACCTTCACCACAAGTAGCCCATCACCCCAGTATAAACTCCACAAAGACCCACAGGAGAATAATTAGTTTACTGATCTTGCTAAATACCTGGCTAAGAGAGACGTAAGCTATGATCACACTACCGGCAACATAGCTACAAAACGGCCAGATGTGGTCAGGTACATTGTCGCAGAGTCGCTGAGTCGCTCAAGCACTTGTTGAGAACATCATGGGCTTGTGTGCAGTAGTACAGTAGATAAAGCAGAACCCAAGGAAAGCTCAGAGACCTCTCCCAAAGTCTCTAACAAGCAGTACCCAATCAACAATAAACCCCATCCCCTTAAGAAGTGCAGGGCTTTTAGAGAAAACCTTTAGATAAGCACAAAGTGTTCCTCAAGGAAAATATTTAGATGTAGATATAGTGATACATGAAGTCATCAACCAAGGAACTGCAAGACAGAAATCAGGTGTTCAGTGAAAAGCACATTGCTGCACTTCACACAGGCCCAGCACTAAATGTCAGCACTACCTTAGGCCATGACGGGGAGGAAAACATGGACATGACTACAGCTCAGGTGACCTCCACATGAACTCAGGTGTGTGGAAATCAAGGTGTTCCTGCTCTTAAATATGCCTAGTCAGCATGTACCCTTAAGGACAGCCCAATAAGAAAATCAAGGCTAATGTAATTATAGATGACCAAAGTAACAGGTCTTAAGCAAAGTCTGCCGTCTTCAATACCGTTGATGTCTCAACGGATAATCTAGCTCCATACACACACTCAAGACATGTATAGGTGTGTCTGATACTACAGGCCGCAAGTGGCTTCAACATACAGTCGGCTGAGTCAGTCTAACCTATGTCTGCCTACACTGATTGAGTGCAACTCACTACCAGACAACCAGTCTGAAATTCTGACTCCTGATGTTGCCTTCACCCATGCACACCATCCCACCACTCGATTATTATTATAAGACATTATTCAAGCACACAAGGTACAGGAGCAATTCAATGAACCGGTCAATGCCCTGGTTGTTCAGAGACTAGCACTAGGATGGGTCATAGAGGGCGATGTCTGTCTTGAGGGAGCCCACAAGCGTACACTGGTGGAGGCCTTCAGAACAAACATCTTAGAGAATGGCCATCCAAGTCTCTTTTCATCTTGACAGAACAGCTTTCACATGAAGGAATGATTCTAGCCTCTTGCTCAACTTTGGAAGACACACAGTTCTGGACAAGCAGTACACATCCATACAATGGGGAGATCTGTTTTTCGGCATAGGAAGAATGATGAAAAAATAGCCCCTTCTCAAGATGACCAGGCTCTCTTACAGAACATGGAAGAAGTGTTCTACCAGTATGATACTAACAGCTGGATAGCCCCACTGCCGTTACGCTCGCATCATTTACAACAAACGACTAGCAGTCGCCTAAACTCACTGTGTCGTACACTAAAGGGAGGTACGAACTACATTCATGACAGAGGTAGCAGCAATCATGAAAGCACGGCCACTAGTTCCAGTATCAAGTGATCTGGAGTCTCTACTAATCCTCACGACAGCTACACTTGTTTACACCTTGCTAACTCCTTCTGGCATCATTGCAGGAAGGAATAGCTGTCGACACTGCAGAGCCATTGCAAGTGGCGTTCAATGAAACCGGATATTCAAGACGGTGATGTGGTTCTTTGGAAGGATCTCCAAGCAAAAACAAACCACTGGCCTATAGGAGTGGTTAAGACTTACCCCAGCAGTGATGGGCAAATTCGGAAAGCTGATGTGAAAATTGTTACGGATGGTACATGTAGAACTTACTCAGACCCATATTAGATATGGTTCTTTTGTCTGGCACTAAGTAATATAATATATAATATAATAATAATATGGTAATATAATAATAAGAGTTAAGGCAGGTCATATAAAATGTACCTTTGTCTTTGCTATGTTGAATGTTGACCTATGACAGAAAGTATAAAGTTTGTTTGCTGTTCTCTTCTCTGTCAGTCAACCAGAAGCCTGCAGCTCTGTTTGCTAATGCTGAGGACAGCCTGTATGTTGTAATAATGATTTATTTTTATAATTTATACTTTAGTCTCCATATGCCTTTGTTGTCATTTGCTTTTATTGTGAACAAAATTGCTACATTATCTTTTAGTTTGCTGTTCGCATAATTCCGCTTGCATTAGCCCGTTAGCAATAGCCTGTTAGGCCGTTAGCATTAGCATTTTGGCTCATTAGCTAGCTTGTTCTAGCTTTGCCTGTTCACTTGACCTTATTACATGTGGTTTGATTTGGTTATTTAGACTGTATGTTAGACAATATGTTGAACATTTAGCTTGGATTGCGGGGATATATTATGCATTAGTGATGCAAGTTTATTCCTTTATTTCAGTTTTCACTCTGTCTGTTGACCGTCATGCAGAATAAAGTTCATGAAGGGGAACTACGACTCATGTGTCGTCAATGGAAGAGTTAGCTATCTGCATAGCTGCGGCGGGGAAGCAGTGAGGGCAAAATACTGATTACAGCCTTAAACATGATCTGATTTTAAGTTCATAGTTACAGAAAATCCATGCATGCTGCCCATACATAAACAACAGAAATATGAAGCAAGGATGCATGACAGGTGTCATACGAAGCCATAAACCTTTACAATGCTGCTCATGGTTATGTATCCTCACCTGTGTCATCCCTGAGTTATTAGGCAGCTCACCTGTAGTGAGTGATGCTGTAATGGGCTCAGAGGTAACATCCCCCTGTATTGTGATTAGACTGATGGTGTACGGAGTGGATGGCAGCAGCCCCTGGACCAGAGACCTTGTCTTGGAGCCATCCAGCGTCACCTTAGAAGTGTCAGTCCCATCGGAAGAGCTGTAGCTCAGGATGAAGAGGTCAGCAGGTGGTGCTGGGGCGCTCCAGGCCACCGACACAGAGTCAGACGTCACCTCTGACAAGTAGAGGTGGGTTACGGGCCTGATTCCTGGAGGAACAGGGGTTTAAAGATCACCAGAGAGTTTTCAAGGACAAGTAAAAGCCGACCACCAGCAGGAAACAGCGATTGAAAAGAAAAAGAAAAAAGAACTGCCATTGTATTCGAGATGGCAGACAAGCAATTCAGAGATGGACTGAAGCAGCACTGGATGGTGTAACAGATCCTTTATAATACAGTTGAGAAAATTAGCCTTGGGTGTAATCTTGATGGGGAAGGCGAGAGTCAAGGCAGAACACAATCATGTAGAAGTAATGATTTAATTGGTCGTAAAAAGAGAAAATAATGAGATCATCCGCCGTAAAGATGGAGGTGTGAAGGGACTGTTCACAATAAGAAAATGGTGAAATGATGATGATAGCAGATGCTGTTGTCAAAATGTATGATCTGGATGTGAGATGATGTAATGAATTTGAACCAGAGTAGCAGCTGGCACAGCGACAAATGCAAGACGATTTAAATTTAATTAGCCATGTGTGGATGTATAAATAGCAGGAAAGATGACACTGACTTTCTGATCTCCAGGTAGATTTTTCTTTGTAATCAATCATTTGAAGGCTGCATTGTTTACACTGGCCTGCATTTATGTTCTTCTCCTCTTTTATTGGTGACTGGCTACATTTTATGGCACATTTCCTTCACCAGCTGTCAAATGCATTACTTCTCTGTGCAGTCAGCAGAACTTTGGGTACATCTCAATTCCCTTATTTGATATTTTCTCGCTCCCCGCATGACCTGGAAGTCGTTCTGATTTGCCTTGATCTGGCATGCTGTCCCAAAGCTCTTATTTCTGCTCCGAGGATCGAGGATCGAGGAACGATCTCTGAGGAGCCATGAGTGAGGCTACACAAGAGCAGCCTTCACGGAAGTATTTACTGACCAACACATCCCCTTATTGGATATCAGCTAATTGATTGGACGCTGCAGCTGACTGAGCTAATCTGACAGTTTCATAACGGAGCGACGAAGGTTAACAGATTAATTACTGCCAAGTTTTATACAGCGTCTGAACAATAAAAGAACCACAAACAACTTTCTTCATTTATTAGAAAGATTTTTCTTTTCATGATCTGTTATTTCCCCAATTAACTTTTATTCTAGATACAGTTAAAGTCTGAGAGAGTAGGAGAGTCTGTCTGTCAGCAAAAAAACACTTAGCATTTATCGTCATTTCCCTTCAGTCACATGTGAGGCTGATCATTCCTGAGCGTCGGGTTTAACATGTTATATAATTTACATTTTCTGTGAAAGATTTGACCTAATAAACAATTTCTACCATTAAAACATCATCATAATCATATTCTGGGTTATTAAATAATGAAATCACAATCAGTATAACAATAAATACAGATGCAAATAATGAATAAATAATTGAAAGTCATTCTGCCAGTAGAAATGGCTCCTGTGCCTCTAATACAGACTGCAGCATGTCATTCATGTGCAGGTGTCTGTTAAACAGGTAACAGAGAGAAAACACTGCTGCTCTGCACTGACAACTGTGTCTTCATTAGACTTTGTGAGTCAGGATACGACGCACAGGGCGCAAGTGTTTGGATAATAGGGTACTTTGTGCATCTGGATAAGATGGGAGGGGCCAATGACAAATTGCCAGTATCTGACGACAAGGAATGAGAACATGTTGGTAGAGACAAACTCCATCAAAAGTCTCTACAGCTGTTAAAGGCGACTGACAGCTGACAGCTAAACCAATGTCATGGGAGGGCCATGCTGGGGGTCTTTTATTAAAAAGCTAGTAAAATGCAGCAGCACGGCAGCAACGAAGGTGTGATGATAACTAGGTGAGTCACCTTTAGGTCTTCATCATACTTTTGGATTTCAAAGCACAAAAGATGTTAATGAACTTATACAGATGGTCAGTCTGCTGGCCATGAGAAGTGCTACTTGGTCTGTCAAAAAAGCTGTACGATGTCTTCTGTTTTGAAAAACACTGATGATGTTATCGGGATTATCTTAATTTGGGTTTGGGGATGACAACATTTAGAATAGAAAACTGCATTACAAGGGGCGCACAGAGTTTAAATGGACATGTACTAGGCACAAAGGGTCCAATGAAAATATGCTATTGTTTGCATTATGGGAAATGTAGGGCCCATCATTTATGAGTTTCACCCCATGCTAGGCACCAAAAGTCAGGGAATCTCAATCTCTTCCAAAAGTGCAATCACACCATAATGTTAATGGGTGGGATGTGGCAAAGAAAATCTAAACTGTATAAACAAGTATATAGATAATAAAAATTGTGGAAGGGTTCTTGCTGCTGTTATCAATCTGTATTTCAAAAGACCATGAAAAAGTGAAATGAATAAATGAATAATAATGAATAAAATAAATGAATAAACAAATTAATAAACCATTTATACAAAATAATAATGCACTTCAAATGAACAGCCCTCTGGTGGTCTCTAAGTAATGAAGTGTAAAAACATACCTGCAATTATAAATAAATTAATAAATAATGAGAGGTGGTTTGCAGATAACCACTTCTCATTCAGTGACAAAAGACTGAACTGAAGGACAGATAGTCGTTCTCCGAAACCAGACTTTTTTCCTCATGATGAGTTCACCAGAGTGCAGGCGGCCAATATGGCCAATTGAATGGTGGAAGAGAAGATGACAGGTAATTAATTATTTTTTCCCTCTGATTCCTCTTGATCTGTCATTTGATCATTCTCTCGTCTCTCCTCTCCAGATGGTTGGACTGGTGTTACTAAAGGAGCCAAATATATCAAAAGATGATGAATGCGATGATGATCACTGTGATAGCCATGAAGGTTATGATGGTGAGAACTGCCACGATGGTCACAGAGAACAAGAAAAGAGATGATGATGATGATGATGATGATGAGAGCAGTGAAGAAAAGAATGATAAATCTGACAGCAGGTAAGTACATGCCTGTCATTATGACACCATCCTTTGTGACAAGTGAAAACCACATGGAGCTTTGTGTAAAAATAACAAAGACCCAGAGGCTGCGAAGATTGACAGGTGATCTGACACACAGTTGGATGGATTGACAAAAGTCTAGAGAAAAGAAAACTTTGTTGTGACTTAAAGTCTCAGAGAAAGAGGAAGAGCTGTGCAAAGAGACCGCGCCGAGTGTGACAGCAAAACTGAGCAAATGTGGCGTTGAAAAGGAATCCAAAGAAACAGAAACACGAACACATTTCCATACAAAACAGACACGCAATTAGGGAACATTTGTAAAAAGCTCATTAACAAACTTGAATAATTTACCTTCACTAATTGCTTCTTCAAAATCTTTTTTTAGGTCCTCCATTTTCTATGACTGTGACTCGCCTTACCTGCTCCCAAATTCTGCATTCTGCAACTTCATTACGCACCACTGTTGTTAAACTTTTCCCTGTCTTTCTGCAGTAATAGGCTGATCTTTCAAGTCTTTATCTGAGCAGAGAAAACACTTGGGAGTGAATTTCTTTTAGCTCTGTTTGATAATTGACTGAATTAAATGGATGCTGTACCACAACCTTGATACTCTAGAAAAGATTACATCAAGTTGTTGCAAAGAGAAAACACAAAGGAGGACAGTTAGTATTCAGCTACAAATAATGCTGCACAAAAGAAACATTGTTAACCTGTTTGAGTGAAGAAAATTTGACTGTTCTCTGTACCTGTGAAGGCATCTATTGTAGCTGCATTGCTTTGCTGTCTTCCTCTTCTTGCTGCCACAGTGATGGTGTACTCAGTCCCAGGCTCAAGGTCTGTCAGAGTTGTGGTGGTAACATCTTTAGGCACTGTCAGCTGGAACGGGAAGTTAATTTGAAAGCTAATTCAATGGGATTTCTCTCGACAATATATGACGACTTCATAATGAAAGATCACAGCCTTGTCGGTGCTTAAAATGATTAGGGTTGTTTCATCTGTGTACAAATATATTCAATTCAGCTTTAGACACACAGATATATCAATATAAAAATAATAAATACAAGGACATCAATATTAAGATATAATCACAGTTCATACATATACAGTGATTAAAACAGATACACACATATGTTGCAATGTTTCCAGACAAAAAAAGGAGTACCTTGTATCACTCTGCGTCGGCTCAGTTAAAGCCATTATTATTGCATTTTTTTAAATCAAGTAACACAATGACATTAATTTTTACATAAATTTCCTTAACGTGGCATGAAAGGTGGGAACATTACTAGTCAAAAAACATATGACTTGCTCTTGTCCATCTTGGGAGCTCAAGCAAGATTCTCAATGCATCATTATATGCCACCTGAAGCCTTTTCATTTCTGCTTTACTATAACTACACCAAAGTGAGCTGTATAAAGTACAGTAGGCTCTATAAAGGGCCGTTTTGACATCATCTGTGCACGTATGAAATTTAAGTGGCTGCATATAGGCTTGTGGATACAGTTTGCAACACTGGCACCGCAAATCATCATCATCATCCCCAAAAAATATTGCACTTTGTTCAAACATTTACACATGCATGTATACACGCATGGCAATTCATACTGTGTATGCTTTGTTGTATCTATTATCCATTCAACACTCATCTATCCAATTCTTTACCTCGGTAGTGATGCCAGACGAGGATGTGTAGGTGACCTTGTAATGGTCGATGGGGCCCTGGACCACACCCCACACCAGAGTGATGGTGTTGTCTGTAGAAGCTGTCACAGTGAGATCCATGGGCACATCCAGACCTAATAGAGTGGAAGAAATATTTCAGTAAAGCTCAGTGCGTCTTAAATGTCTCCAGAAAATAAATGTAAAAAAAAAAAATACCCAGCAGAATACTGCATGATCATATTAATACTGTTATCCACCTTCAGGTGTGTGTAAATAATTCATTCTTCATCTGATCGATTATTTGATTGATTATTTTTCCAACCAAGGTACCTTATATACCTATTTTCACATTGTAAATCTTAAAAAAAAAATCATTAAAAAAAATAATTGTAAAACTTTAAAATTCTGCCTTTATTATTACTTTTCTTATTTGTTTTGCCTTCCTTTTGGTTGGGCTACCCCAAAAAGTTATGACTGATTAAAGTACAAAAAGTTTCATGTCGTACATGTAATTAATAAGCAAATTCTCAGATGACTGGTTAAGTTAAAATCTCATGTTACATTTTGGGATGTATGAGCTTGTGGTGGACTACACTGCTTCAAATATAGATGCTGTGGCAAAGTAGCTACAAATTCTAAAACATGGATGCTTCACGCATGTCTTCAGAAGATCTATACAATCACCACAGTTGCAAAGTGGGCACCTAAGATTAGTGTCAGCAATTCAGTATCCAAGTGGACAGTTGTTCCAAAGTTGAAGAAATTCCTTCAAGGTGTTCCTAGAATATCACATTCACAATTTATTTTAGTGAAATTTCAGAGATCTTCGTCAACATTTTGCAATGTTTTAACCTCTTCTTTGGTGCAGCACTGACATCAAGAGCAGGACTGTTACTAATAAAAAATAAAATAAAAAAGTCAGCTTCCAGGAGGTTAATTTTCCAAAGGGTATCTATATTAACATAATGATCCCACCTTCTGTATTTAATATTTTTGTATTTGTTGTGTTCTTATGTTTGTCATTTTCACCCAACTTTTACCACTGGATGATCAATGTTTAATTAATTGAATCTGAAACTGACTATTTGCCTGAACCTTCAATGTTCAGGATGTGTTGTCATATTATTTGAAGATATTTGAAAAAGATGTGAGCGCTGTGGTGCATTTTCAAAGTTCAAAGGGAGTGCACAAAGTAGTGGAGCAGAAAGAGCTTGTTACTAATGAAAATAGAGGTGTAATTTTGCAAAGTGCAAAATACCTTCAGCCATTACAATAATAGCAACTGTAGGAAAGATGTGCTCGACAGTCAGAGTGATGGGAAAGATTAATGAAGCACCTCCGTGCACTGACAATTGAAGGTTTTTAAGCCAAACAACTCAAAACACAATAAAAATTCAAATACCCGATCAAGTACTGATGTAAAGAGAGGGCTATTAGCAAAACGGTATGCATTAATACAGCTTTACAATGCTGGAACGGGGAACTTTGACCCAAGCTGGTGTTATAAAACAACTACACAGCTCTATAAAATAGCACAAATCTTTAAAATTTTGATTTTCTTAATTTCACTCAAATCGCTTTTTAATGGTTGAGCAGGAGCGATAGCGTGAACTGAGAATTACATGAGTCCCATTTCCACCCAAAGCACAAGGAACTTTTAGTCACAGGAACTACATTTCAAGGAACTAAAAGGTACCTTCAGCTTGTTGTTGTCTGCATCTCTCTTCAAATTATTAGAAGATGATGCAAATGTATTAACCAATGGCTGTTTTTACATGTCATATTCGTGGGACAGCAAAACATTGTTGTTGGCCCTTCTGTCATTTGCTACTTCTGTATCGCCATGGTGATGTGCCAAAGCACAACCAAACTGGTTTGTGGCTGCAGATTTTTTAAATATGGTGGCTGAAATAAATTGCCAATCGGAAAAAATTCAGGGCCGTAAGCCTGCCCTTAAAGTTTATGTATCTTTGAGAGTACAACGCCTCGAGCAGAGACTTTTTGCTGGGCAAAAAAAATTTCCCTGGAAATGAGTTTAGAACCTGTTCCCTGCAGTGGAATTTCCACCCTGGCCCCTGGGGAGGAAACGCAGCTATGGATAATAACTTATGGGCTAACCAGCCTGCTGCTGATATTTCTAAAACGACAATGCTGTTATTCACTTATGTACTATATGTCTCACATGCATGAGTGGATCAGCTTTTTTATGGTGGGGTATAAACAGTAATTTACTCACCTGTCCTAGCGTTCATTGTTGCTGGTGTGCTCTGGTTGCTACCTTTCATGGCAGAAATGCCGATGCCATACTCTGTGCCTGGAAGCAGGTCTGAGGCACAAAGACAGAGAGAGAACCGGTAACTAATTTAACACAAAATGAAGCCAGACTTGATCACACAGACTTGTTTCACACTCTCCTCTTCACACAAGCACATATCAATTAGATGAGTTTTTTTGGAACAGCCCAGTTAGTTGTACATCGGCAATGAGGTCCAGGAAAATTCACATGTACATCAGTATGATTCTGGAAGAAGCCCGCTTTTTTTTGCCAACCGCAAAATTGATGAGTTTCTAATCAATTCAGTACTTCCACAATGAGTTCCTCAAGCGACAGAAATAAAAATGAAAAGATAAGGAAGAAAATGAGCGAGACAGTGACAGAGATTATTAGAAGAGAGAGAGAGTGGGGGAGAGAGAAAATGAAAGTGACAGAGGAGGAATGAGAGTGAAGACTGCATCAATTGCAATGGCCCAACTGAATAACACAAGGACCTTTTGCTTCTATTCTTATGCCGGCCATGCCCTTTCCAGCACTATGGCCTTTCTGTGCTGGGAAAAAAACATCCCAGCTGACCCCTCGTTTCTGACAGCCTTTCAATATGCCCCCAGGACAACAAGCATTTCAACAAATACAATCAGTAGCCTGTCAACCAAGTGTTAACTCTGAGGATAGTCCTGCAATGTAAAACACACAAGCACTTTTCCAACCTCTTCAGTACACATTAGATGCACTATGACAATAATGAAAGCATGGAAAAGGAAAAAAAACATCACATGAAGCAGGAGACCCCCACAGATGTCTAGGATAAATAATTCAAGAAGAATTGGCAACAAAACAAATGAGTGAATGACTACATGAAAAAAAAAGTATCACTCTTCCTCACTTACCTGTGAGAGTAGTCTTAGTAGTGGCTCCCTCATTGCGTGGTACAATGACTTTATCATACTGCTCTCCTGCTAAAGTGCTGTACACCACCTGGTAGCCTTCCACCTACATGCAAACATATACTATATTTAAACATTTACAACATCAAACTGAGGAAGACATTCAAAAGTATTTTTAAGAAAAATGAAGGAAATACGAGGCTATTACAAACAGCCAGGCTTAAATGTCATTCTGAATGATATTTGGCTCTCTGTCAACACTACACAATCATGAGGATGAATAACTTTGCAGTGCAACAGGCATTAAGACAGCGCAGCTTCAGAAGTGTGGTTGTTCTGTTTGTCCCCCATGGCAATATCATTGTGACGACTGAGCAAAACAACGTGATTTATTACATTTTTCATTTTGAGTATAATATTCAGTGACTACTTGCACCCAGTAAATGTGTTTGCTACTTTCCCATTACTGGCATTTACCGAGCAACACAAAGTGCAGACCAAGCTGTGTGGGATGACAAAGTGCTCAATACAACATGGCAGAGTTTAGGAAAAGGGTAGGAATAAAAATCTGCTTTAGGGCATATATGCAGCAAGGCTGGACGAGGTCAGGGAAATAAGAACAAATTATTTGTTATTTTTAGAAAAAGGACATACTTAACATGTACTTACAATGATATAAGATTGTGCTGAGATCATGTAGAAGCTATTAATTAGTTCACGACAGCCAAGGCCCAGATTTTTAAAAGTAAACAAATATATAAATGACACAAAGTATTTTTTTTCTTTTAACAAAGGACAAACTTATATATTGGGGGGTTTATAGCTTCCAGTAGTTGTAGAATTAAGTAAGTAAGTAAGGATCTTTGTTTAAGTGAAAGTACCTTACATATATCAGACTAAAAAAATGTTCCTGTTCAAGTAAATGTCCTGCAATAAAAATGTGCCTCTAAGTAAAAGTTCAGAGGTATATTCAGCAAAATGTACTTAAAGAATTAAAAACACTTATTTTGAGTGCTTCCAGGGTATTTCATCTATATAATATGATATATTTTGTTTAAAATGATTGCTGATTCATTAACAAGTAAGCAGTATTTTCATGTTGTGGCTTGCTAATGTGGACTGCATTTTAGCTAGTTTATATTCTGATGGTTGGTTAAATCTATTGCACTGCACTGGGTATTTGCTGCTTAGCTCCCTAACCCTGCGTTAGGGTTTCCACGTAGGCACGTGGAAGGGCAGGGAGCTCCCAGAGCAGAGCCATACTACCAAATATAACTTAATGCAAATGGGAATCTAAGTTTCTTTGACTATAGTCGTCCTGACAGAACTGAGATTTAATTAATCAAACTTTGTTGTGCTGTCCAAAGATGCATACCCCACCCATTGATCACTGAAAATGGCTGAAAAACAACTCATGAAAATTAACTGTTAATGTTATTTGGTTCATGTTTTGTTACCTCAGCCTCACTGTTATCCCATTCAAGCTCCAGGGTGGTGGAGGTCTTTGACATGAGCCGCAAGTTCTTGGGGGCATCGATCTCTGAGAAGAATGATAAAGCTGACAATGTTGGGGACACTGAGACCAATTCTCAGAGATTGTGACAAGCAAACATCAGTGGTTTAAATGTCATCAGACACAGATACGGTTAGTGTTTAACTGTTAATTACTATAGTTGATCTGCATGTAAGATTGCTATTTACTGTACATCAATGTCACCTGCTACACGTGTATTTGTAATCATTTATATAAATATACAGTATGTATATACACACATTTTTCATTAGAGTAACTTTGAATTTTGTATTCAATATTCTGAAATTTTTCTTTAGATGTAGCTGAAAGTTGTATCAATTTGATGCGGTTTACTACTTTGCACTCAAAACAAATTAGGATTATGTTTCCACAAATAATGTACTTTCTACTGCACAAACAAGAGCACACATTACCATGAACATATGTTTACTCCCATTTTCAGTATGGTATAAATTAGGCCATATGTCATCAACTGTTCTACCCTCAGAGGCAGGCACAGGATCACACACACAACTATTACCACATCTGCTTGCTTTTAGACCTCACCGGTAGTAAATTCAGTGGAAATAGATCCGCTCTCATTTCCTTTCCTCACACCACTCACAGACACCTCGTAACGCAAACCAGGACGCAGAACCTGTGGAACAAAAAAAAAATCATGGACAGTTTGGTGTTTTTAATCTCTTTGCATGGATGTTTTTGTTTGTCTTTGTTTTATCTCCAGACACAAAAGGCAGGCAGACTGAGATTAGATAATTTAACATGCATGACAAGCGTATACACACATACAGACAGACACATGCTGGTAACACTATACTTGTGAGTATAATGTAATAACCCGAAACATAACTTTCAACCTAAAGATAAATGGTTTAAGTCATGATGACTGGCTTTTCCGACCCCAGATGGCAGGTGAGTCCACATAATGTGTCTACAAAATGATTAATGCTTCACACACACACACAACCCACCGCTTACCTGCAGGGAGTACTGGCTGAGTGTAGGCTGAAGGCGGAAGGTGGTTCGAGGACCCTCTCCTCCAACCAGGCCGTAACGCAACACAATCTGATCGAGTTTTGCTTTTGGTGGAGTCCACTCCACAAACGCTACGGTGTCTGACACATCCCGCACAATCAGCTGTGTGGGGCCATCAATCACTGTAAAGAAAAATAGAAAGAAGCATATTGATTGTTGAATGTCCTGTTGCTATTGTTACAAACAAATCAGAGCCAGTAGGGTGTGGTCATTTTTGACAACCTTGCCTTCTATTGCTGCACTACTTTGAGACTTTTTCTAGGTATTGTTTGACATTTTTAATGCATATTTAACACCTGATATTTGGTTAGATACTAAAACATTACTTTTTGGATAGCTAGTTTTAGGATAGGGATACAACTTACACTTAATTCATAGGTGATTTTAGACCCTTTTTGGGGGGTGCTCAAGCACAGCTAAATTTAATCTCAGCATCCCCAAAAAATAGTATTATCAATAGATTAAGGATGGATGCTTTGAAAAAATTCTGATATTTTGGACTGAATTTCATCATTGGTTTGAAAAGTCTCTGGTTATAGCTGCATGATGTGAATAGTATCAATGAATGTTAGCTGAGGTTCTTGCTAGCTATTTCAGAAATGGTATTATTGATAGCTCTTTGAGTTCATCTGCTTGCATTGCACACTTTCTAGCTAACAAGCTAACTGATGCACTTTATTTACTTAATTTAGTTTCCTATTCTGCTTTTGTACATTTATGGACAGGGAATTGAAGCATTGGAACCTTACACATCTTTCTGTTTCGTTCTGTTTAAGACACAACATGAATTTGCAGAGGTAGTTAAGACTTTGCTTTGCTAAATCCCTTTTTAATTTCATATATGACCTTTAAGAAAGGTCTGTTTTTTTTCTTTCTTTTCTCAACAAAACAGCCAGGTTCAGATAAGAAAGTAAGGTCGAAATGATGTTACCTGACTGCATTACCCACAGTGACCCAAAATTCAGTTAGAATAATGTTATAAAATAATAAGGACTCTCCCCCGTGTTCCTCCCTCTTATTATATTCTACATACTCTGTCTGGTTGTTATGTTTGCCTTTTGGCTGACAGCACAACGAGGGAGAGAGGAGGATAAAGAGAGACACAGAGAGAGCACAGAGAGAGAGAACCAGGTGAGAAAGTGGACAGATATTCAAGAAAACATAGTTGTAATGCCAAGTAAGCTACTATTGTGCCCACACACACTCAGTGGACTCCACACTGATTTCACATTACTAACCAGTGTACTGATGAACTGTTATTAAATGTGGATTCCCCCCAACCTCCTCTTACACACATCACAAATCACATCACAACACATCATAAATACTCTGTTTGCTTTATTTATTATCAGATTGTATGTAATTCTCTAGTTGCATAAAATATTGTGTGTGATTATCAGTGCAAAGAGGGAGATATGAGGATGGAGAGAAAGAGGACAGAGAGAGAGAAAGAGCAGGAAAAACAGGTGAGAATGTGGACAGATAGAGGAGTCAAGATTGTTGAAGTGGCAAAACAGGAACTGTTTAATTGAGAAAGGAAAAGAAAAATATTTCATTCACAAAAGAATTTTACATACATGGAAGCTAATCACCCTGGACTTATTCTTGTTAGCATTATCAGAATTTTCTGCTGCTGATCTCAACTAATTATTTGGTGAATACAACACTGAAATCTGCCCAAGGTGATGTCATGAAATTGTTGGTTTGGTCCATCCAACACAAAAGGACAAGTCCTTCAGTTTACAATGACATAAGACATGGTTTCCCAATGTTTTTACGACCCCATTAAATAAAGCACTGTCTCCTTGTGGCCCCTCATCCCACATGTCAGAAGCAGGGTTCAGCATTAATGTAGGGTGGGTCAGAAATCTACTTGCCCATCTTTACTTGACCCTATACAAACTGTTTTATTTGTTTAGCGGTGATCAAATAACAGCAAAAGTTAGATGTTTAATCTTACCCATCTTGCTCTTGAGCTTTTGGCAAACGGCAAACTTTTGCAGTGATAGATCGGGATTTATTATCAGCTGTTCTCTGACAGCCAAGCATGTAAAACTTATCAGACCTGACACGTTCTGAGATGATAGGCTTTATCTGTGCAGGGTGTAAAACACGAACCTTGATTAAGTCTCAGATGCTGCTGTAAAAAGACACTTATTAGGTGTGAAGAGGTAAAAACCCATCACACATGATGAGGACCACCATTTGAGAATGTACTGACACTCACATAGCAGGAGTCTGCTATGTCAGGAGTCAGCACAGCAAGCCTAGGTCCCTGCCTTTGCCTGCCGCCTGGCTGATAATGCACCTAACCCTAATGCCTATCCATGAGGATTGTGGCTCCACAGGGAGGCTACCTGTAGTTCTTTTGGCCTGTGCCTGTGGGACTCATGTGGGATTTGTGAATCACTCTTAATCTCGCCCCACCACTGGGACCAATTTGTCTTGGGAGACCCTACCAGGAGCTATTGCCACCAATAGCACAACATTTTAGCACACAGACACACAAACCCTGCCACGACAATAAGGTGGCGAATCTTGGAGGCATGCCTGATCTGAACCTACGCGCTGCCTTGTTATTGGACTTTATTGCTAGTCATAGATCTGCCATAACAAGCATTGGAGCATTGGGTGATTCAAGTGTACTTTGTACCAGAACATGTTTGACCAAAGATCGACTATCACCTTTGTGGTTGATCCTTGGACCTGTGGCAGTTTGTCACTCAGGTAAAGAGAGAAACAAGCTATCACCACCTGGTGGTGAGGTAGATAGTGAGGATGAACTGGGAATGTCTGGCTGAAACCCCTGGCTGCGAGGTTTCAAAATCCCACTTACGCAAAATTTTCTCATGCATCCCGGGAGAAGTAGGGGACATGTAATACAACTGGGCCATGTTTAAAGCCTCAATTATGGCGGCAGATGCTTGAAGTTGTGGTCAGAAAGCTGTTGGTGCCTTTTGAGGCGACAACCTGAGACCCTGAAGGAGGCTTGCAAGCTGAAGGAGGCCTTTCAGGTTTGGTTGGCAGAGGGGTCCCCTAAAGCAGCAGTATGGACCTGAAGACCAGAAGGGCTGTGGCTTCAGTCACATCCCCAATGTGACAGGAGTTTTAAAAGGCTATGGAGAAACTGTCAGATGACTCAGGCAAGGAAAGGTCTTGTTCTTGGACTGAGTTTAGCAAGGGAGGAGAACTGCTGATTGTGACTGGTGATATTGTCGAGCAGTGGAAAGAGCACTTTGAGGAACTCCTGAACCCAACCAACACATCCGCTGTGGAGGAGCCAGAGTTTAAAGACTCAAGAGAAGTCTGACCCATATT
>JBBPCS010000393.1:6373761-6385421 GCA_037974645.1 Hollardia meadi
TGTGTGTGTGTGTGTGTGTGTGTGTGTGTGTGTGTGTGTGTGTGTGTGTGTGTGTGTGTGTGTGTGTGTGAGAGACTGACAACAAGCAGGTGTTACAGATAGGAATCACAACAAGTGCACAAAGGAGCAGGTGGTGTTCTCACTCTATTGACAGTGAGAAACATCTTTGGGAGGATGTAATATAAAAAAGTGAGAGACAGGGCTTGTGTTCATCCACATGACACAGCAGCACAAGTGTACAGCACTGTTTGAGACGGATAACAGGTATCTATTTTTTTGGCCATGGACCAAACATGGCGTCATTGGAATATCATTTAGACTCCCATGGGAACATTTCATTGAACCAACCCAGAGGACTGTACTTACAGGTCGAAACAGTGATGCTAGCAGGGACGCTGATACTGTTGTTAATGACAGCGAACACGTTGATGTTGTACTCTATGCCTGCCTCCAGGCCTGAGATCGTGCAGTTGGTGGTGTTGCCTGGAATCCTAATCTCTAACTGGACACCTGACAGAGAGATGGGTAAAAAGACACACTGATACACTGATGCACTTTTATTTAAAGAAGTATTTCAAGACAGTTTTCATCAACGGAAGCTTGTTTTACCACCTGCCTTGCTTCAAAAAGACTTGCACAGCCTTGTACTTACCTCCAGCGCTGCTTGGCGTGTAGGTCACTAAGAAATCTGTCAGCACAACTGAGCCCTCCCACTCCAGGTCAATACTGCGATCAGTCACGCCTTGTACCTTCAGGTTCATGGCCGGTGCCACTGCCAAAAGAGCACATATGTTTAAACATTTTAATTTTGTTTTGTTGAGTGTAGATTGAGCTTTATTATGGTGGGAAAGCTGCAAAATCGTACTCTCTCTAATTTGTATAGAAAGGTTTGTTGCACCTAATTATAACTGATATGACTTGTAGATGTACTGTACGTTTGCTGACAAAGGGTTTAATTTTAAGTTTGATGTATAAACATTTCATTTTGCCGAAATTAGGAAATTTGGTAAAATGCTGCAAAAGCTGAAATATCGCTGCATACTTTTGAGAAATAATTGGTAGTAGGGCTCAGGTGTGCGTAGTACTCATCTTGCTTAACATGAAAAACTTCCAGTATGATCCAATATTTGGAATTGCTACAACTTACTGGTGTGGTTTTTGATGTGTCATCACCACAAGTCCAAATCCTGTGCCTGTTCCCTTTTAGGTAGTGTCAAGTTGCCTTTTCCACGTTCAATCATTGCACAATTATATGCAAAGTGTCAAGCATACAGTAAAGCAATTAAGTCCAAGATTTATTTCCATTGTGTTCCTTGATGTACAAGACAGCATTAGTTCAGGGGTCAAGGTGCCTGGACCACATCACACTACCATATATCTATATAAATCTTCATTATGTAGAGCCACATTTTTTAACGACATATGTATTAAGATCAAATTATATTCCCTGTCTACATGGGACCTACAGAAGAGGCAAATTTCATCTTCAGCTTCATATTTTGTTTTTAGGTCTATTCCCCTCTGAATCACTGCCATTATTCCAATTATTAAAAAAGTCTCCCCATCCGTAACCTTTAAAACAAGACGATAGGCTGGACTGCACTGTTTGTTCTAGACAGTAAAAGAAGCCAGTGCCTGTGGAAACAAGAGGTTGATTGTTGACATAAGAGGGAGAAGCACTGCCTTTCATTCAGGCTGAAGTGGAGATAGTCAAGCTATAAGCCTGAAAAGGTGGTGTTGAATGCAAATGTGGAGGCATAAACAAGAGTGTTTACAGCTCCCACTGCCGAAAACAACGAGGAGGAGGACGGGAGAGACAGGTGAAGGACATAAAGGAGGAGGAGAAGGTACAGACAGTTTTTTTTTCGGGGGGGGGGGGGGGGAGGTGGTTAAATGAGAGGGAATAAGAATGAAGCAGAAAAGGAGAGACTTAGAGACTGTGATGGTGTGATAAACAACCTCTCACTGCCTCATCATCTCCACATTCTGTGATACAGGACTCGAGAGCACAGCACCGTGTTCTCCTCTGGGATTTTTTGTGAACACTCTGGAAGCCGTTCCAACTCTGTCCTCACACACTTGACAGATGGGCGCACGCTGTACAACAGTTTGCTCATTTGAAACAGCCAAGCTAAAGTGTGGGACAACTCCTACAGCGTTCACTTTGCTAGATTTATTGCATCAATTAGACTTAGCTTTGTCCTGTATACGAAGGAAATAACAAATCAAACAAAGGAGCCATAACCAATGAGATAGAATGGGATGATTGAATGAGGTCATGCAGGAGGCTGAACAGACTAGCTGCTGGAAAGTAGAGACATTAACGGCAATAGAAAGTGAAAGGCAAACTCTCAAGTGAGCACTTACAGGTTCCTCTGAAAAAACCCTCAACAACATTACAGCCAGAATCTACAACTTTTTACTTACAGTAAGAGAGAGAAGCATTTCACCTTGTTGTTGCTATGTGAAAGGTCATCATCGAGCAGCTAATTTGTATGCAAATATATTATTTACTCTACTGAATCTCTCTCAAGTATCAAGAGAGTCTCTGACCTTTGTGACTGTGCCAGTATCCCGCTTCATCAGCGGTTTTTACTTCCTAACTTCATCTTCTTGTTTTCGTTCTTTATTCTAATTTCAGTTTGAGCACATTTTACTTAATCAACTTTTGCTTGGGCTTCTTACAGTGTCTTAGGATAACAAACAGCTTTAAGAGCCCCACCTGTGCCCTGGCAGAGGCTGTGTATTCAGCTGCAGAACATTAGAAACTTAATTAACTAGTTGTGTTAAAATGCTTATCTACATGAAAAGGGGTATTACAAATACACTGGTTATATCACTTGCGAACTAATGCAAATACTGAAGGCGTTTGTCTTCTCGATTTATGGAAAAATATTTCTCAGGCATGCATCTTTCCCAAGGTTTGTTTCAAAAGGGCAACCTGTTGAGGGTTTTTCAAGAGTCTTGCCTGGAGTCTTTAAGTCTCATTAGGTCTAATCAGTATGCTATTATAGGCAAACACAGCAGTATCTACTGAACTAAAACCTTAAAACGCATTCCACCTGCTGACAATGGAGGTCAGTGAATCATCAGAGGACTTACTTACCTTCAGGCTACTTTATGTAATGACTCTTCTTTTCTTAATTTGTTTAAGTGACTAAAACTGAAACTTTTAGTGTGATCGTCTTCAGTTTGTGGTTTGTGTAGAAAACATCCTGAAAAATACATATTTTTCTCATGTATTTCCTGTTTCACTCTACTGTAGTTTAACTAAAACCCACCCTACGAGATTGTTTCCCTTGCTCTGATCCGCAGTATCGAGTCTTACCCTGCTGCATCTTGTAACAATTTTGTTCAGGTTTACACAACCTAGTTTCAAACCAACCATGGACCTGTATCAGGTTACATGGCTTTACAAAGCCTAACACTGGTCATCCTGTGGAGATCCAGGTATTACATAGCTCTGCATTTTCCAGTCCATCTACATGCTCCAAGGCAGTGGAGTCAAATCTGGTATCTGCAGTGACTTAAAGTGATGTTAAGCTAGCAAAAAATGCAATATAAGTACAAAATCAGCATAGGATAAAAAATTATAAATGACGAGCACTACAAAAAGTCTACACTTAAATATGGGAATTACTATATGTGCCTTAATATACAGGTGACATATTAAGTAGTCTTAAATGACTATGGGGGGAAAAAAGTGTTTATTATTTAGGTTTGAAGGTTAGAGTTTATTGTTGTGCTCTTTTGTGTGCGGTTTTTGTAATGCTAATTGTAATACTATTTTATGATTTGACTTACAATATTGTTTTTGGGGTGTCATATAGTTTGCTTGGATTGGATTTTGACTGGAAATAAAGCTTTCTGTCAGGAAGCCCCTTCTGTCAGAAACTGTGTATTATAAAGAGTCATAAAGCTTTTTTTTAAAAACATTTTTTCAATAATTATTTTAGTTTTTCAGTTGCAGTGTGGCTATGGTAACAAAAATACATGGTTTAGAAAAACATCATGGTTTGGGTTGAAAATACACCCTGTCACAACGTTTAAGACATGTTCCAATAACCTTTCTAGCAGATGGTCTTCAAGGCCAAAAATATGAAATAAAACAGACTCTGTCGGAAATTTAATCATCAAGACAACAACAAAGGACAACATATGGGAGGAACAGAGACTGACACTTCCTTCATGGATTTTCACGCTGCTTGTGAAATTGTCACTGCTGGGCAGTTGCATGGTGAAGTTGTTGACATGTTACTGTGGATACTACAACCTTAAAAGTAGACTTGCCAAAAGTAGAACAGCTGAGCCTCTTGCAGCTTTTAAGACGGTCACTGTAATGACCAACGTTAGTTACATTAGCAAAACAGAGACAGCATGCTCTCAGCAGAGCAGCAGCTATATTCAGTCTAACACATTAATAATGTCATACTATAACCAACAGCCTGTTTTATACAAAGCTAACTTTCACTTAAATATAAATTATCTATATCTCTATGCAGTGATATAGGTCCTTATCTGACATTGTATTGGTGATTAATCGGTCAACCTCTGCTGCTCAAATTGAGCGAACCAATGATTTAAAGGCTTTGAATAAACAACTCCTAGCATGCTAGGTATAATTGTACCTTCTGTGCACAGCTCTTGTAAAGTACTGAAAGTAAATTAACTGAATTTATGCTGCAAAGACCTGTGGGGTTTCGTATGGTGAAAATGTTTCTTATCTCATACTCTGTTTAAGTGTCCAAAACAGAGGAACACAATAGACGTTTGCCAAAATATCAGACTTGCTTTCACATCTTTTTGGTTGGCAAAAGGCAGCTCTCATATACATACTGTCAAAGATGCTTTGTCAAACAGGAAAAAGGAGAATCCACTTCTATTCAGTGCAGGAAAATAGTTTTGGTTATTGAAGGACTGCGAGGTGCAACACAATTTCAGTCACAACCATGATAACAGTATGTGTCCTCAAGTTGCTGAGGCAGAATGGCACACAGGTTTGGGTTTGTTCCTGATTGTGTGAAGAGTTTAACTGTCACATGTCTGTCAAAAACCATTAAACATCGCAGTTAAATCTGCATAATAATATAACTGAAGCAAACAAAGCGTTTTTTTTTATATGGCAGGCTTCTAAATTGCTACTGCTGACAGACCTGCTGTGAGTAAAAAAGCTGTGCTGTTCAGTGAAACTTGATTGATGCAACTCAGCAGAATAAGGCAATAGCATAAAGCAATGAAATCAGCACAAATATGGGGCCGACCCTACGTAAGAGCAGCACAAATATGTGAGAAATGTCAATGTCAGTCGTCACCACTGCTGCACTCCGAGGATGTCAACAATGTGAGAACGTCATCGCTACTTTTCCACTGTTCAGGATCAGGACTCATCAAAAATGATTGCGGAAATCCCCTGCTGTCAAGATTAAATGCCACTCTTCAGCACAAGTTGATCTCCGCTTTGTGGGTGGATATATATTTTCATGCACTCTATCATACCTCACGCCTGAAACATCCCATTTAATTTCAACAGTCTCCATTATTTGTCATAGTGGGAAAATATAGGTATTTTCCCGTAATTCCCATAATTGAACCAAAATGCATCACGCTTTCTTCAGCTTTGGATCAAAGAAAGCACTCAAGCCTGTCACTCTACAAGTCTCTGGTAATTGAACTGCTTCGTTTTGTATTCAGCAAAACTATCCCCTCAAAGCATTCATTATTTTAGCCTCTAATTGCAAAGAAATAAGCAATTTGGACTCCCTGACTTGGTGTAGATATTGAACGGGAGGGCAGAAAAGAGTAAACAGCCTTAGTAATATGATTTGCTGTCCCTGCCTCTCTGTTGCTCCCGTCTGTCCTCAGCCTTCACTTTGTTGACAGCTGCCTAAAATGGCTGAGGAGGATCTGATATTTTGGCGTGGAGAGCTGGGCTTTAACAGGCAAGCATGATTCAGAAAGGGTCTCAGCTGCTGCTAATATGACAGTTATCTCCCTGGATGAATGTGACGTTTGACAAATGAATATTGTAACACTGACTGCTGTCCGGCAAGTCACGTGCTCCGCCACCTGTGTTGGAATCATATGGGGGTTTGTTTTTCAGGGCTGCACATATACTAGAAGTGATGGAGCTGAGATATAATTGCTATAGCAGACAGAGAGAGAAAGAAACAAATCTATCTACCTGCACTGTAGGGCTCAGATAGGCATGTGTGTGTGTCATGGAGCGTCATGGGTTTACTTTCTATCTAAACAGAGCACTAGGTGGTTGAATTAAGTGCTTCATTTATTCTAGTTTAAGGCATGCTAATAAATTAAATCCCCTTTACCTGTCTGCAACCTCTCAGCACGCGATGGCACATGGATGAAAATACCTGGCATACTGGGTACCAACAGTGAGCTTTGTTTGGTTTTGTATTTAGTGCTGAACAAATTACTTCTTTAATCAATTAATCAATGTTCAGAAAAACATGACAATTGTCATATGGATAATCGATTTGTGGGTTTTTACTTCAGAAATGTGAGAATCTGTTTTACAGCATTGTAAAATGTATATATTTAGTTTTCTGACTGCCGTTCAGAAAAATAATGAACTTATTAAGTTTCAGCCCTAATTGTATATGTTTATAAGTTTATTACACAGCCTTGTTGAATACTCTCTTCTGATTGGTCAATGACGACATTCTATGGTCTCATATTTCTGAATAACAGATCATAGACTCTGGAGGGACGCGTCTAATCATATCAATACGTAGAAAGAAGTCAGGTGAATTTAACAACGTCAGATGACTGGCGACACCCTGTGGTAAACCCTGTTAGCTTTTGCTCCATCAGGAAACACCGTGGCAGGTTTTTCTAATATTACCTTTAATTTATTTGGAGAGCATGAAACTTTGGATTCATGGTTAATGGCTGAACTGGCTCCAGTAAAGAAAAGAAAAGGAGAACAGGAAGAGCGCACAGAAGAAGCAAGAGAAGAAGGACATGTAGAGATGAAGAAGGACAGAAAGTCAACATCAGTATCCCCCCTTCACCTTGTCTCACTTCACCATCAATGGAAATGTTCAGTTTAATGTGAATTACATCGCAGAGTTTTTGTTGGTATCGATGCAGTTCCAACCATACAATCTAACAGACTATATTTTTTAGCAGAAGCAATAAACTAATTTTAAATCAATAATCGTATAAAAATAATATTTTGTGTCCAATTTTCTTTGGTATGTAGCTGTTTAATGAGTGGGATAATGTACAGCGAGTCAGTCACTATTGTGAAAAAAAACCCCTGACAGGGTGATGCAGGACTCTGGCATTATCCCTTACATAAAGCAGTTTTACATCACACCTCTATATAAATTCACTCCAAACATCACTGTACTAATGGTCACATATTGATTCATCTAACAGTGCAAGAACATAGCTAGATTTTCTAATTTAAAGAGTAGCTTAAGGGAAAATATCTCACTGTTTGTTGGTGTAATTTATCCTGTGGAACAAATCTGTTTTTTTTACTTTTTTTTGTCAGAATTACTCCCACACTGTAAGATAAAGAGACATCAAGATGCCTTTTCTTAAGACTGGACTGCAATTTGAGGCATGCATTCAATTTTTTTCACCTCAATAAACCTAAGTGATGGTGCCAGCAATTCTTGAACAGAAAAAGTGCTTCCAGAAAATCAATCTCGCCAATGGAGGCAATCCAACTAACGTTGCAGCTCTAATTTGAAAAGATACTTGATCCTTTTCAAGAGTTCAGACAAAACTGTCTGAGAGTCACAGAGTGTCATTCAGAAATCCATTTAGGCTGTTATGTCTGCTCTGAGTTACTTGGTTCTGGTTACACTGACAGCGAATGTTAAGGGAGGATGACTTCCTTGCCCACAGTTTCTGCTTCTTGGAAATGAACCAAAAATGTCAGACAATCTACTTTTTGTATTCCAAGAGGATCAACGTAAAGGATAAAAAGAATTGCCTACCCGAGTTGCAGTCATCTCCAGCAAAGCCATCCTGGCAGACACAGAATCCATCCTTGCAGACTCCCTTCTTGCTGCAGTTGTTGGCACAGTAGACCAGCGAGCAGTCCTCTCCCACATACCCGGGCCGGCACTGGCATGTCCCGTTGATGCACAGCCCCTGGTCCGAGCAGTCGTTCAGACACCTCCCGACCATGCAGTCTTCCCCGGTGAAGGACTCTTCGCACACACACTCACCGTCGATACACAACCCGCGACCTGAGCAGTCCGAAGGGCACCGCGGCTCTGAACAGTTGTCGCCTCCAAAGTCACGGTCACACACACACTCCCCTTCGAGACACACTCCCTGGCCAGAGCAGTCGTCCGGGCAGCGAGGCTCAGAGCAGTTTTTGCCGGTCCAGCCTTCCTCACAGATGCAGCCACACAGGTCAAAGCTGAAGCTGCCATGGCCACTGCAGCCTGGGACAAAGTCTAAACGACCTACCGAAAACGGTATATAAGCATTATATGCAGTATTATGTGACAAATTGATGCTTGACACAAAAAGATGAAAAGATTACAGTACAGTCAAACATAAATTCCTTATGTTTGGCCTGGCTGTTTGACTTCTGTTGTCTTCCTGAGTATCCTACTCTTGCTTTGTCTGTCAAATTACAAATTACATTATTGTAATTATTATTATTATTAGTAGTAGTAGTAGTAGTAGTAGTAGTAGCATTATAAATGGGTGATTCCAGTTTAAATATTACTTGTAATTTTAATATCATAAAATGAATTTATTGGGATTTATTTATTGGGATTTCTTGCCATATTTTGATTCTGTTTCCCTGGAAAAAATATGACAAATATGCTGGGACTTTTAAGGCGATCATATGTACTGAAACACTTACCATGTGAATAGTGTTAGTGGTTGATTGTAAAATTGTCGTTACAGCAATATAATCAAAAGTTCACCTGCAGTGTTTTCTTTTTGTCATTACTTTTCACGCTAAAGATGCAGTTTACAGTTCAGCTGCAAGTAGCAAGTAGCTTAATCAGACATACACACTTCCCAGGAAAAAGATGATATATTCTCAAGACATAATATTTTTAAAAGCATGGGAAAAACCTTCAACAGCCTTGATGGGAGAAACAGCAGCCGAGATATCCATGAAAACCTGTCTCATCTTGTGCATTTCAATCTCGTAACCTTCCTGCTCAGCTGAACATTTCTTCCTCATTCTGATTCAGATCATGACTAGTGTACATAATCATACTCTCACCGTAGAGATGGAGCAGTCTCAGAAAATATTTGAATGGTGTGATGGTGTCAATGGAGCAGATCCTTTAACCATAATATATCCTATAACTCTGTCCATTTTAGTCCCCTCATTTTATAATAGTAGCATCTCCTGAACAGTGAAGAAAATCTTAACCAGCAGCAAAGGTTTCTCCACACCTCTTAAACCGAGACTGTGCAGCAGCAAAAAAAAAAGTTGCCCTGCAGCATCAATATTCTGCTGCCGTCTGTCTCCTCTACATCATAGTATAAACAGTTTTCTGCCCGTTTTACCTAGAGTACCTGGTTTGTTTGTTTTTTACATAAAAAGCATGTTTTGAATATTTTTCTTGTATTTCTTTACGTCTATCTTTTTATTTTACAAATAATACTGTGGGTAAAGCGACTTATTTAAAAAAAACGACGGCATCCTCCAGCTTTGTCTATATACTTTGTTGTCATTGTTACTCACCCATGGCTGAGCTCTCCCCACAGCACCCAGATCCACACTGAGCTCTGAGCAAGGAAACCTCTCTCTCCAGCATTTCCACCCTGGTGACAAGCTGCTGGATTGTGGTTGTCGCTGGACAACCACACGCAGCTTTTGGGATGTTGATGCGGTGAGTGAATGTTACCTAAAGGACAACAGTACAAATTGGCACTAATTAAGCATGTTAGAGCAATTCATTCCACAATTCTTAAACAAAAATGTGGAACCCTAAAATGGTCCTGTGTACGATGAAAAAGGAGTCGATTATGGATTTTCATGTATGTTTTGTTACGCTTGTGAAACAGCATTTACTTACTACTTGTGATGAAAGACAAATCTTGGAGACATTTCATAAATCTGATTATGTGGTGGATAGTGGTGGTTTGACACTCTCACGTGGATGTTTTAATACTGTAATTATTTCCATTTTAAAAAATGGTTACTATCAAATTCAGAATCAATTATTACTTACTTCAATTCAGAGTTTTTACAGATACCGCCTTAAGTCTACAGTGTGTGAATGTTTGGCAAGTGAAAGATTAGGTACTTTTGTTTTGGACTTGGGTGGAGTGTTACTTTCATTATTTCAGGATAAATTAAAATATTATCATAAGTATCAGTACGTAAACGACAATGTGTGATTAAACAGATGGTGTCCTTTAGAATAATTTCTATGCCACATGAGACAGTCTGCCTAAATCACTCATAAAATGTCTCTTTGCATGTCTCTTCATGCTATCCAAAGTATTGTATCGCTCTTAATGCTTTACTACTAATTAAGCAAAAATAAAATATTTGTAAAAATAACTACCTGGCTGTCAGCATCCAGTGTCTGCTCAGTATATTCTGTTGGTCCACTTGGATCCATTGGACCCTCCATAGAAGGACTGGACCCCAGCCCAGCATGGGAACCTTTACATTGAAAAGAAGAGATCTTAAAAAAATCTAAACACAGTATGTCTGTGTGTCTCTGTGTGGACTAAAGGTGCATTTACACTCAAAGACTCGATCAATCAGAAGACCTCACCATCACCTGGGCCAGGTGGCGCGGAGGCGTCCAGGTCGACAGAGCACAGAGACTCGAAGGGTACATTGATGTTGTAGACATGGTTAAACACCACAGGTTGTTCCTGCAGGGTCTGGTTGGCTGAGGTTGCCGAGGGGGACTGATCTGCCCCTGAGGTCTGTCTCCTTACTCTGGTGGTACTAACCAGCTTGTTGACTCCTGATGAAGCAGCAGGAGCGGCACCCTGGAGAGAGAAAGAGACAACATAAAACAACTGCACGTGTTTTGGACTCGGGTTTCCAGCTGTTTTTGTCCTTTATAACTTGTGTTTACAGAATGACAGAGTGAATACTAGAAGAAGCCAGGGGGACACTAAAAAATTTACACTAATATACTGTATGAAGGATTTTCTCACTGGCTGCAACACCGGTAAAACAATTTTCACGTTACAAAATAATGTAATTTGCACAAAATGTGGTGACAGTTCAGCATTTACAGATTGTACTTTGTTCGGTCTGGTAGAAAGCAGAGAGAATTTCTAGCATTAGATAAAGTAAGTACCTTTCCATGGAAAAAGAATGAAAAGAAGAAAATATACCCATAGGCTGACAACATAGGATCGAGTGAGCACTGTATTTATGACATCTTGTTCTTTGTAGACGTGTTAAAGTTATTAAAGTATGTGATTACTAGCACTACCTTTGCAAGTGACTAATCACGAGACCCATTCCCTGAACAGCGACTGTCAAAACATAGTTTATTAACCTTGAATAGAGTGAGCAAGTCTGTCAAGATTTTGATTTCTCCCCGTGTTTAAGAGATGTGCATGGGCATGTAGTAATTGTAGTACTCACCATTTAAACACTTGGTGTGTGTGTGTGTGTGTGTGTGTGTGTGTGTGTGTGTGTGTGTGTGTGTGTGTGTGTGTGTGTGTGTGTG
>JBBPCS010000393.1:6406400-6434601 GCA_037974645.1 Hollardia meadi
GACTCCTGCCTGCCCGCTCATCCATCAGTCCTCTCGCATTTGTTCTCCACAATAAATTGTATCAGTCCATTTTCTAACTCTGTCTCTGAGTTCCGCATTTTGGGTCCTTGCAATCAGTTCGATACAACACAGTAGGAACCTAATAGCTACCTTGTTGGCACTAGCTTAAACAAATAATTATTAATTTTTGTATGTAGGAACCTATAGCAAGAAGGCGTCTAGTTTATCTCAGCATAAAGCCTGAAAGCATGGTGAAACACCTCTAAAGCTCACAGATTACCACATTGCATCTTGTTTATTTTAATTTCCAAAACACGACCACAAAACAAGAAAGTACCGGTTGCCAAAAATAGAACATTTTGAATTGGGTGTATGCAATGTGCGTGATGTAAAGTGTACTGACTTTTTTGTTTTTTTCCCATTTAATCCACACACCAACAGCACTGGGTCACTAGTACTGTACTTACTCATACATTACATCATTAAACATAAGAGCACCTTATGACTTTAATATGGGTAAAACAATGATTATTTTGTTGGCATTTAACAGCTGCAGCCACTGTAATTGTTTATGTGACTAATTAAAGACTCATGTGGACTGTATTTTTTCAGTGCGAACAAACTAATCATCATCATGGCACACAACACTGATTTTGGAGCCCAGACCACAAAATCAGACGCTAACCTTGGCGATGACTATTTTGTAGCCCCTGCAAAACTAAAATTTTTTCCTCAACAAAACTACACAGTAAGAATTGTTTTTTGTAACATGTTTCATGTCTGCATAAAGCCTTGGTGTCACAAATCTGACGACAAAACATGTTTAAACAGTGTGCAAAGGAAATAATACTGCATCCAAATCATGCACCACGCTGTTCGATAGCCCCCAGGGCACCTTATTGAATTTCAGATGCCAGCTTTGTCCTATGAAAGTAGGTTGAAAATGTCTCGTCAGGTATTGATTGGGAGAGATCAATGAAAAGTCTGTTGAATATGGGTAATATTGTCTTGTGTTGGGTTTCAACAAAATAAAAACAGAAATTCAAGTTGTTGATTACACATTCCAGAATACAAAACTCTCTGATCCGAAAATACAGTACCGTAGTTGTAGAAGTCTCTACTGCAGCACTCAAACATCCAAACTATAGACTCAAAGCAGGTCTCAGTCTGTGTTTATTATCTAAAATCCATTGAAAACAGTCTATGCAAGCACATCATGTGTACAAAAACATAAGAATAGTTATTTTTATTATCAAACTCGATAACTTCAGAAGTATTTGCTGTCCCTTGTCTATCTATTTCAGACATTTTCTGAGTTGTGTGGCTAAATGGTAAAAAAAAAATGAATGAGGAAGCAGAACAAAGTGGTTCTAGACTACTGTACTATACCAAAAATACTTAAGACAGCCAGGCTATTTGTTTCTCTTAAAATCCATGCAATAACCTAATGAGGCAGTATTTTTAAAGTTAACAATTAAATGAGTTCAATGAACAGAAAAATGTATCACTACCTGCATTAGCACTAAACATTACAGACATCCTCCAGCATACCATACACAGCACATGGCTTCAAATTAACCTCCAACCAGTCCTGCATTGTTAGACTGTTCTTTCCCTCATGTGGCCTTTAGATGCAGGACCTTAAGGTCCTTTTACTTGCTTCATGTTGGTTGGTTTTAAGGTCATTTCTCATGTTATTTCTCATGTTAACAGTGCACATCCCCTTGGGCTTGGCCATACCCTAATGATGGCAGAGGCAGGCATGTGACTGGAGGATATTGCTAAACCTTTTGGGAAAGGTGAAATTTACATGTATTAAGATTAGATTGTCTTACAGTAACAATGCAGGAATATTGATTAAAATATATCAGTATCTATGGCCTATGGTATTAAACATAAATCAGTGTTGCTCAGTTGAGCCAATTATCAGGTATATCTTGTGCAAACCAACCCAAACCAACAGCTCTGTTTTGCATGTTAAGTAGAAAATCTAATCTATCAAAATACATATTCTATGGAACTATGCAAATGGGACAACTGGAGCAGTTATAATTGCTCAGTGTGTGCTAGGAATGAGAATGGCTTTTTGTATGAGCTAAGGACAAATTAAGTTAATGACACCATTCTGGTAAATGGCAGACAGATGGAAGGTTCACAGAGACAAATAACTATGTTAGTTCTTAATCACAGGTGCAATTAACTGGTGTGTGAAGGTGCTGGTCTGATTGGTTTGTCGTAGCCACATTTCATTTAAAAAGTGTTTAGAGTCAAATTAGTCCATATCCTGGAGTGAGAGCAGAGACACGGGGAGATACTGTACCTCTTTTTTATGCTCAAAATAAAAACTGGATTACAGAGCTGCAGTGCAATTGTGTTGTCAACAGGGGTGGAAATGAGCAGACATGCACTGTGACACTTAGGAGATTAAAAGTCAGAACAGGACAGCAGACCAGCTGAGATTATGAAAATCTACAGAACTGATTAGTTGGATAAGGGGCCAATCAGACAGAAAGCATGTTTAATTTAATTTTATTTGCTCAATATGAAATGCTAATAATAAAGACATGACACAGTCAGTATATTTGTTTTTTGGAATTATTGTCTTTCACTGATCATAGAATTGGCTCTTAAAAGAGACTTTGTCTCCAAATTGATGCTGTTGGTCAGTTGAGGATGCAATGGGTCGTCAGAAGGATGCTAGGTGATACATCAAGACACAGCTGCATGTTGCTGCCAGCAGATGAGAAGAAGTAGGTGACAAACATCTCTCTCACAGCCAGTGCTTCTCTGGACGCATTGTTGCTGCCAACCTAGGGTGCAGGTTGCAGTCCAGTTGATGGCTCAGTGCACAAGGCTGTGCTGCTGGGGTCTCTTACATCAACAGAGTGCCAGTGGATAATGTTATGCAAGATGCATGTTGCCTTTACCACAACTTCAGCAACTTCAGGTGACACTCCAAGGACTCTCCTGTACAACCGCCACTGCGAAGCCAGGATCCCGAAGGCACACTCCATCATCCTCAAGGCTCAAAACAAGCGGTAATTAAAGATCCTCTGCTCAGCTGATAACTTGTGCCAAGGGAATGGCCTCATCATGTTCCTCCGCAAAGGAAATGCTTCCTCTCCCACAAAAACAAAGGGTGTGGCTACCTCAGCTCCTGGAAGAGGTGCATCTGATGGGAGGTTAAGGGCACTATGAGGGAGTGCTTGGCCGAAGGCTGATGAAGAAAGTGTACCTCCATCACTGTTTTTGCCATGTGCTCCCACATCAATCATCCTGAATGGAAAATGAGCCTTTGTAATTGTGGAACTGGGAACCACTATTTGCTGGGGCTTGGATGGTGACATGTTTCCCATCAATTGCTCCAACACAATTTGGAAATTTCCACAATTTCTGGAAGTCCTCTGCAATGGCCCTCCATTCCTCTGTTCCAGGAAATGGCATGTACTCTCCAACCAGACATGACCAGAGTGCCTCAAATACCTCTTTCACAATGCCCACCACAGTTGAGAATCCAACCCTGTAGCTGAACGCAATTGTTTTGTATGAATTTCCAGTGGCCAAAAATCTGTAATATAAGGAGAGAAGGAGTTAGACTTATAGGAATAATATTACTTCACAATATATACACGCAATGTATACTATACAAAATGAACTGCAAAAACTATTCACCCTAACCCTAACTAATTAACTAACTAACTAACCAACGTACAGTATATATGGATAATGCATTAATGGATAGCCTGCAAATTCTAAAATAAAGAATTAGAATTTGTAAGCTAACAGTAAGCTAACAGGGCCTAATGCAAACCACCAGACCTAGATTAACTGCAAAATTTATAATAATATTATTAATAAAACTCTAAACAGTTGCTTGCAATCAATTGCAATTACTGGGTGATCAATAAGCTAATGTTTTGCTCAACGTCAATATCAAAGGCAATACAGTCTGATTTAATAACATAACATATCTGATTCTGGACGTGTAGCAACATGCAACATAATTTGCGCCTCAGTTTATGATTGTAACGTTAAGTTACAAAGTAACAATTCTCACATCTGTCAGGTTATAGGTTTGTTGGGTAAACAGAAGGCTAGCCCTAATATAGCGTTAAATCACAAAAAAATTTAAATGTAGCGTTTAAACAAACAACCTACCGTAAATAAATACCCAGTCACTCAGGTGGACCAATGCACTCTCTGTAGGTAGTGGTAATTTTTCTGATGCGAGGTCTGACGATTGACAGCAGATTGTCAAACTGTCCCCGACTCATCCTAAAATATGTTTTGAACCGACCATCATCCAAGCGAAGCTCCTGCTTCCTGGTACTCACCGTGATTTTTCCTCTTTCTGAGGGGCTCATGTCCGTTTCTCTGTGTCCAGCTTGTTATTCCGGAACAGCCTCTCTTCTTCAATCAAAACCAGAGCAAGTGCCCCTCTCCTTTCCATTTATATTTATAAATATATACTGTATAAATAAAGAGAATGCACAGATCTGTTAGTTACTGGACAACAAAATCTGGCTAAAGACAGGTGAGAATGACTCGGTTGTCTAGCAACAATAAAAAAAATATGCACCGCACTGTTCTTTTTTCTGCAGTGTGGTGCGCCTCGCGTTTTGTAACCTGCAAAACATTTTCTGTCTGATCGACCCCTAAAAGTGCTTGTGCATTCTATGGCGTGTGCATGACATGATATTCCTTGTGCCTTGTGCAGAGAAACTGCCACACTTCTCTCTAGTATAAAATAAAATAATATATAATATAAAATAAAATATAGTATAATATAAGTATAAAATAGTTTGCTTTTTAATTTCCTCAAACAACATCTTATCCAGCCTATGAGTCACAGCTGAGTCACAAAGATGAGGTTAAAAGTTTGACCTTGTTCTCAGTTGTCTGAATCAGTAGATAGCATCGACCTCAATCTCAACAAACAGACAGTGCGGTGCTTCAAGGTAACATTATTTCCCTGGTACATCCGGCTCAGACACAAGAAGAGCTACTTTATATACTTGAGACTTGGACTCAGATACACCTGACAAAAATGAAGATGTGAGGCTCAAGTTGGACTAGACAGCTGTAAGACTTGGCTGAGTTAAACCAACGATATTCAAGTCACAAAATCCCAGAAAATAATACTCAATGTATTATTATTATTAGTAGTAGTATTTTAATGATAAGCATTGAGAGACCCCAAAGTTTTGCAGTTGTTTTGCAATTTCCTTATGACATTACTTTGCTTGACAGGACTTGAGACTTGGACTTGTCTCAGATGAGATAAAATAATTACAAACAGTTTTGGCCTCAAGGCTTTCCACATTATGTTCTCTCTTCTTTCTGACTGTGGAATATGTATTTGACAAATCAAAAAGACGTCTTGCTGGCTCACAAACCACAAAATGCAAGGTTCACTACCATTTTAAAGTTTCAGAAATATTTTTATAGATTTCTGTCTGATTCATTTAAAGGTGCAATTTGTAAGATATGGCCAGAATTTTAGTTTAAAACATTAGAAAAAAATGAACTAACGTTATCAACTGAATGTGAAGAAACAACAGCATGGACGTTATGTCAAAGACATTGCGTTACAGGGCTATCAACTGACGTTAGCATGCTAAGCAGCTGTCTCGTAATACCACTTTGTACCTCGAGAGGCGACACTCCAATAGCCCCATGTTGTATCACCTGGGAGATGTATTTATACGAGTGGCGAGTTTCACAAGCTCTCTTAGCATTTAGTCTAATGAGTAAACAAAACAAACTCACAAAATGTCAAGAAAGGAACTATTCTTACACCTATTTTCCTGACTAAACAGAAAAATACAACCATACACCTTCTAAATACAAGTTTCTCTCTTATACTGAACTAAGACGAGCTAAATTGCCTTGTTCACACATCATAAAACACACATCTTGATTTGTCTTTCCACAATCACCTCTGGTTTGGTCTAAAAGAAATCTTCGATTCACAGAGTAAGATGTGAAAATATCCCGGCCCTACACGCCACGACACGACTATCTCGCTCTTATGCCGCTTCACTTCTCTCTTGTCCCCGCCTGCCGTGTCCTGTCATCCCAGAAGTCATAGTCCTCATCTTAGCCCGTCAAAGACTATATCTGGTCCTAGTTTGGTTTCCAGCAGTGTTCACTGGGGGAAGCTGAGCCTAGTTGCCCACGGTGATTTCTCCAGGCACAATCTAGTCAGCTATAGAGCCACTAGCTCCATGGCTAACTGAGTTAACGGTAGCTATAAATAACAACAGCAAACACTATAGCAAACAGCAGATGGTGGGTACTCTGGTGATATGCTGCCCATAATAGTTCTACCTTCGAATTGTGGCCATATTTTACAAATTCCCAGTTTAAATGTTTACAATATTGACAGTTTATTAATAATGTTTTTAGATTGCCTTTTTGATAGATTCATTACAAGAAAAGCAGCAAAGCATGCAGTGTGAACCCTCTTAAATAAAGCAAATATATATTTATTATTTATGTTAATATCAGAACCCTAACACTGAAAATAGTCCAGTCAGAGCATTTGATTGCTGAAGATATAAACTACTATTTTACCCATATCCGCCGTTTGTCTTGGATGGAGAAAGTAAATAGGATAAGAGGAATCTATTTGGATCAAGCTACATGAAAGCAATTCATCTTAGTTTTATTGCAGATGCTACTTTATCAGTTGGGTATCTTTAGTTGAAGTGTATTCTAGATTTGTTCCAAAAACAAAATGTCACGTTTAAAGAGCTTCACAAGCATTTCAGGCAACATCCCTTACTACACAAAAAACCTTCTCTAGAATTGCAATTATCTAACCTTTCCTTCTGCAATATGAAACTTAACCAAAAATGCAAATGCAAGACACATTTAACAGAACATGTTGAACTTGCACCTCAGGATAATTCATGTATTCAGGGCATTCTGGGGGGCATTTTTTCACTCTGTGTGCAGTGTGACTTCCTTACTTACATGAGCTTACATTAAGACAGAACATTTAGATAAGTATCGAAATGATGCAGTGTAGCGGCCTGGAATGCACAGCTACAGATTATCCCCATTCAGCCAGGTATCAAACAACGTCTACCTCTAACTGCTGCACAGTTGTTGCATAAACAGAGCCAGAGCATATTTACCCCTCAGCAAAATGTGTCTCTTGAGCCGACATGTTGGTATATCTAAACATCCTTCGCAGGTTGCCTAGAGGGGGCTCACGCCTGAACTTTAAGCTTTTTACTTCACAGTAGGGGAAAAAAAGCAACTAGTATCTAGTAGGTCAACTGGAACGCTTCCTTTTCTCTCAGGACATGCAGGCAGCAATGTGCACATACATGATCTGACACACACACACACATGCACCCATTCAAACACACAGGAACACACCAGTACCCCGGCAGCTGCAATGTGCAGTAAATATCTAGAAAAAGAAATATTTCTGAAGAAGAGGTTGAAAGAGATGGAAGACCTTTACAGACTATTTCCCAGTGCAGACACTCAAGAGGGAGAAGGAGGCGAGAGCAAAAGAGAAAGAGGGAGATGAAGAAGGAGAAAAAAAATGTTGGATGGGTTGCAGAAGGAGGGAGATAAGAGTGCAGAAAGATAGGGAGACAGTGAGAAAGAAGAACACTATATATTAAGTAGCAGTTGAAGTGGAAGAATTCCAGTTTGGAATCAAGCTCCTTGGTTAATGACGATCATCAACATGGCCTTCCCCACTTCTCCAAACGCTGGGGAGGACTTGGCGATGTGGGATAAAAATAAGACCTCTTATGCATATCCCCACAAGATTCATAAGGCAGGCGCTTGTAAAAAAAGATAAATCACATGCTGGCTGCGGAAGGTACTTCTTAATGCAACACCACATGCCACGGATCCTGGTAACGGGGATACTTACCCAATAAGAACACTCGGTTGAACTCTGAACTCGGTTTGAAGCACAGTGGCAAAAAAAACAATTTAGATTCCTGCGATTTTCTGAATTGAATTAATGACCGAGGTGAATATGTCTCTACAGTGCTCTATATGATATGATATAAATCAAAGGCTTAGGTCAGTTCAAGAATGTCAACCCATGTGGGAAATGTTCCTTAGAAATGCAGGAAGGAAAAGAGAAGAAAATGGCCCAAATGACTGCAAAGCTCTCAGATCTTACACACATTTCCTCCACTATTTGAGAATTTCAAATTTATCCCCACATTCTATGATCCTTTGAACTTCTTAATTTTCCCTCTTTCTACTTGCTCTTTAACACACAGTAAAACAAAGCTCCCAAGAGCCTTAAAAATCAATCCAAACTCTTGTCCTGCTTCTATCAATCATTTGTGATATACACATCTTTTTCGAGCACTTCCGAGCATTTTTACAGCATAGTCAATTGGGCGGTAAATCAGACAGCATCAAAACAATTTGAAAATATAAACGTCTTTCATGAGTGGTCCAGAATATAGCAGGGACCTTCTTGGACGTCCTGCCATCAATTCCTGTTTTCCCCCTCTCAGCACTGTCACTATACACCCTTGGGGGGGGGCTGCGTATGTGAAATTTGCAACGTCTCGTCGTATCAGGCATTCCCATTCAGCAAATACAGCAAACTACAGCAAACACGGTGCACTGTGCGAGACCTAAGGCGATCAGACAGACAAGTGTCTTGATAAGATCAGCATAATTGGCACATTCATCTGTCTTCAGTTCATAAAGTGCTTTGTGGTAGAGAAATCAACAGTGAAGAGCTGTGATGTTCACTGTGTATGGTCTCCAGCATTGGATTTAATGACTGACATCATTAGCACTTTCATTTTGATTTGCTAACAGGTGCATAGCTGTCCACCAACAGAGGCAGAACAACCAAGCAGGGCTATGACTAACTAGCGAGTTGTAATATTAAGCAAGAAAAGAGAGAGCGAGAATTTTAAGTGACCGACAACGAAGAAACTTGTTGTCTCAAGAGCATTTTACATTCTTTATTAGAGGTCAGCCTAAACTTTGCCTGTGGGGAATATTGATAATGCAATTGCTTCCATGAGCCCAATGTAGCAACCCTTAGTCCATCACTATTAGGCCTACATCCCAAATGTGATTACTTTCTATCTTTTGAAAACTATTTTAACAATTAATATCTGAAAACAAATGACAGAATGCATGAAAACATCTATGGATGACAAGACAATTCCCAGTCGTCTGTCCTAAACTTTTTTTTTTGCACTTAACATTTATTTTCATAAGTAATTACATAAAAGGGAACATGCAAATATGATACATAAATCACAAAACAAATGTAAGCACCACATCAACCCACTGTATCTTATTCAGATTCTGTACAAAGAGGCATCACACACGCAGGCACCCAATCAACTGTATTCTAATCAGTATGTAATCACCCAAATGATTAACCAGACACTTCTACATATGCGCCCCTGAGAAACTGATGATTAAAGAGGGGAAGGTCAGGTAAAACCTCAGTTAGTTTATCACTGTATCATCACTATTCAAGCACTTATACACCAATCACAGTCACATCTGTATACATGGCTGCAGCTACATGTAGACTGCACCAGTTCCCCACACCAATGATATGGGGAAGCTGTGTGCTTGATCAGTCTCTGCAACTGTATTGTTACCAGTGTCAGCTGTTGAAGACATCACTCCTTAGTTGAAATATACACTTTTTGACCTTTAGGTGGACATATGGTGGCTTTATATTTTTAGAAGTGAACAGTGCATGCACTAAACAATTATGATAATTGTTTTCACATGAATGTAACTGTGCAAATTCCATGTGGAATATGGACCACAAGAACTATCATCTAATCAACAAAGTGCCTGTGTGATAAGTGTTGGTTCTTCTTAATTTCTGAATTAAGAAGAACTACCAAGCAAACATTTCTGTGCTCTTGCAGTTCAGTCCACTGCAGTTTTCTTTTTTGCTACGGTGTTTAAACCCATGAAGTGGATGGATGATGCTGTTGCTAATGAGAGCCAGATATGTTCACATTTAACCTATCTCCCTATCTCCCTAACGATAAGTAATTCCGGTAGCTTAGCTAACGCAATTAACACTGGCGCAGAGAAAAATAAAATTCCGACAGAATGAAGTACTATGTAAATTATTAATTACCACATAGACGATTGCCATCTTGTTCAGCTGCCCATTGGCACTCGAATGAATGATTTGGAAAGAAAAAGAGTGACGATAATCCTGACAAAGTAGGAATGTGAGAAAAATTCCACAAATACCACCTGCTCCTTAAACAATTTATACGTAGATACACTTTGCATTTGCAAATAGTTTTTTTGAATTGACTGAACCGCAGCAAATGCAAACACGACACCATGAACAATAAGAGTCAACATTTTCCATTGATGTGATGTACACAGTGCCAGAGAAATCTTCCAAATTCACATGTAAAAATGATAGAATGTCTCTCTTCACCATCACAGATGATGAATACATAATATTAGAGCCACACTACAGTAATCTGTATTTAATTTGAATTTCAATCTCATGATTTCTGCCTCTCACTCTATGTCCACTGAGAGATGCATGTTTTATGAGCAGCAGTTTCCACAAATGCAGTTACACTTATATGTGTGAGAACGAGACACACACACACACACACACACGTATGCAGAGAGAGTGAGTAATGAACAGATTTTTGTTTTAAACCCAGCGAGAGGTTTAAGAAAAAGACAAAAATACAAAGAGAGACTGGTGTATCCAGGAAGAGGAGACAAAGTGAAATATCAGATTCTGTGTCTCAGCTTAATGACACAGGACCCACATGGGAGAGAAGGAAAGCCAAGATCTGAGCGAGATATGATGAATCCAGAGACCGATAACCTCAAGCCTCCCAACTCACAGCCTACACACACACACAGAGTCATGAAAACCTGTCTCCGAAATCAACTGCACAGCTCAGAAACTACATTTTCGGTTTTCTCTCTGCTTGTGTTTCTTGTCACTGTATCTGCCTTTTTTTCTGTGACTCTGTCAGCTTACAATATCGTGTAAATACCTAACACTGGATCCCCCAACCTGTTCCCCTGCTGTAAGTGTGCACAATATGTCTGGCTGACTTTGACAAATTAAACCAACCCAATATATGGCAATAACCTTCACAGGATGACATGAAGCGAAAGAGGTAGGCAGGAGGGGGGGGGGGGGTGGGGGGGACAGAAACAGAGACAGACGGAGACACACACAGATGGATGATGGGACACATCAAGCATGGCATGGTATTTCCAACCCAGGTACAGCATGAGAACACATGCAGAGACAGTGCACATAAAGACCGCCTTTCTAAATGTCACCATAGTTAATAATAAGTCACTGCAGCTGAAGCACCCTGAATTATCGGTGCAGGAAATGTGGTTAATTGCAGTAGTCCTCAAGATTTTTGATAAGTGGCAACAGTAACTGATGGAAAAACAGCCATTTACCATTTTTCCATGCATATATTGATCCATTATATGTGGACAGCTTTGAGAACTATTTGAAGTATGGTTACAGCTGACTGAACAAGTTTGAAAGTACCACATTATCCTCATACTTCAGTTAGAAATTCAAGATATTTTTTTCAAACTAAGTGTGCAAAAGAAAACAAATCTGCTCCTGTTAAATGAGCTGAATTCCCTAAATGTTCATCCAAACTCAGCAGTAATGTGTCAAGAAGACAATCCTTTAACTGATACAGAAATTCTATCTAAAGAATTTACGAGTGGCTTTAGATAGATAGAAATATCACGACAGTTGTAAAAAAAAAAAAAAGAAATTGCCACATTATAGCATCAACTTCTCCAATCAATTTTCTCAAGGTAAGCTTTTATAATGATTCTATTGCATTACACAAGTGGCTGTAACTCAGACATGTTTTATCTGTTACAACAAAAACCTTCTACAACACACACACATGCACTTTAACAACAAAAGCACCCACACGCACACACACACATATAAACACACAAACCAGCAGGAGGAGGTCATTAAGCAGCTATTGTTGGGTTACTCTCTGCTCAGCATGATAACAGGTTGATTGATGCTAAGGTTCCCCAGTTAATCACCTTGCTATGCACACTGTCTTGCAAGTGATGCACAAACTACAACAGCAAATTAAACAGGAAATATGCAAATACTCATACACATACACCTTCCTGTCACAGGCAGAAGGCACCTGCCGAACATCCATCCCCGTTCCACACAGGCACAAGTTAACTTACCTGCTGTGAGTGACCAGCTGAGAGCTTTTAAATTGGCCCCGGGTAATCTTCTCACTCTCTTCACTCCCTCCGTTCCTTTGGCGACAGACGTCCTATGGGTCGCTCACCCTTCCTCGGTGCGAGTGCATCTATCTCTCGGCCAAGTGGTATACGTGGTCCTGCTGTTTCCGCGAGTCTCAGATGTGCTCTCTCCTCTCTGCCGCTCACTCTGCCTCACACAGCTGCAGAGGGAAATATGAGGACGGGCAGTGTGCTGCTCCACTCTCTCTCTCTCTCTCTCTCTCTCTAGTGAGCTGAGATGCTCTCTCTCTCTTATGTTGTCAGCTGGTACGATGCTCACTCCTACTGTCTCTCCAGTCTGTCACTCTTCCTTGCTACTGAACTGCATGCTATCTCACCATCTCTTTTCTGCTGTTTCTTCATTGATTCCTCTGTCTTTCTCTTTCTCATTATTGATCTATGTGTCTCTGTCCTTGCTAGTGCAGCCTCTAGTGGTTGCCTTCTCTCCATGCTGCTCATGGAGTCAGAATTAAATTTTAATCTCAGAGAACATGAGACTTTGTGGTGAATTTGAAAATGATTATTAAAATATATACAGCAATGAATAGAGATGCATCTAATTTATTATCAGTATCAATTAATCTAGCTTTTTTTAAATAAATTGATTAATTGTTTAGTTTACACGCTGTCATTGTCAAACTCAGACATTTTCCAGATTATCCTGATAAAAAAAAACAACACATTTCATTGCAGCTTGAACACCCAAATGTTTGGCATTTTTGATTGAAAAATGATCACTGAAAAATTTTAGTAATGAAAAATGTATTAATTGCTAAAATTGTTATTAACAATCCATTCGTTAAATGTATTAATTGCTAAAATTGTTATTAACAATCCATTCGTTAACTACCTTCAGATGGAGCTGCAATGATTAGTCAACAAATTGACAACAAATTCAACAAAGTCAACAAATTGTAATGTGAATGTGCATTTTCTGTTGAAAATGAATGTGCAACTAACTGGTAATCGTTTCATAATTTTAGTATTTTTTTTTTAAAAAGCCAAAACTTTTTTCTGGTTTTATCATGTGATGGTTTTATGCTTTTATTTGTCATTCTGGATCGTAATCTGAATATCTTTGGGTTTTAGATTGATGGTTAGACAAGACGCTTAGAGACGTCATCCTGGACTGTGGGAAATTACAACTGGTATTGTTTCAGCATTTTTGGACACTTGATTAATTAAGAATATTGTCTGTCTGCAGCTTATTTTCTGCCCTGTCAGCGATAAAAATGGTTTTAAACCTCTAGGTGTTTTGGGCAAAGCAACTATTTATGAAACTTCGTGTGTCGCATACTGTCAGTTCTTTGAGCCATGTCAAAGATTCTTTTTTCAGTTTAGCTCAGTCAGTAACTTTAATAAAACAAGAACTTTTTTCTAATAATTACAAAGTGCTTAGAGACAGTAAACAGTAAAAGAGTACAAACAATAAAATTTCATAAAACAATAATCAGTGACTTTATCACTTTGTGTCATTTACAACAACATTGGAAACAAAAGTGAAAACTTCACTTTAATAATGGTAGGTCATTTGAATTGAACTGGTTATTATACTGGTTAAATGATGAGAAACATTAGGCCTATCAGTGTGAATTGTGGAAAATTAAACATAAGGCAAAGAAGTAGCAAACTAATACAATAAATACTTAGGTATCTCACCTAACATTTAAGATTTTCCAGTGAATTTAATTTGAGCAGAATTGATTTATTTACAAAATAAATAAATAATCATATAAGTTAATACTGATGAAACTTTAAATAGACGCTCCAACACATTAAAAGTTGCTGTAAACATTTTTAGAGGGCAATGCAAACCGCATTTGAAAAGTAAGCATAGTTACACCTGATAACCAAAAGTGTTTCATATTAAGCTAATGATTAATGATGAATAAAAACAGTGCATTTTCAGTTTCAAGTGTACACATGATGTGTCAAAACTGGACATCAGTAGGTATCTAATAAGCATTAGCTACTGCTAGCTATAATTATTCTAATTTGGATAATTGTTAACATGTAGGTTAATTGGCTAGCTAGCTATAGCTGACAGTGTTAGCTAACGAGGTTGGTAGGGCTTGTCTGTTTTTTTGCGCAGCAAAGGGGGAATTGAGTAAGTTTGGAAGACTATTGGTGTTAACAGTCAGAACAGTAAGATGCTATGATGAAATTAGAAACATAGAAGTTATTTAGCTCTGTTGGAAAAACATGTTTTAGGGTTGAAGTACTTATCGTTAACATTCTTTAATTAGCTACCATTGTATGCCTTGAGCGCCAACCTTAATTGGTACAACTAGGAAGATATTGGAGGAAACTCACCAGTGATAAAGTAAACATCTCAGCAATCTTCCAGGCGAAAAAGTAAGAAAAACACAACTTTTTCCAATAATATGTGAGCGGTCTGCATTAAAGTCAATCACTCATATCAAATCCAAGGCGAGGTAATTCTTTCTGGACTGCTGCTAAGCATCATTGCGCACAATGCTGCCGCCAGTGGCTGGTAACTCTATTGCAACAATATGGATATACTGATATCATTGTAATGGTCCTGGATCAGATGGGGTGAGGGGTGGGGGGTGTGGGCTACTAACCAGGTCAGCGCTCCAGTATCAAATGGATCACATAATGAGATATAACAGGAACTTACAATTTGTATATGTAACTGAATTGGTCCAGCTGGAGTGTTAGCTTTTCCCCATTAGCTGTTGCCCTTTTTAAAATTGATAGCCAGAAATGGTTATTACTTCGGCGGGGGGGGCATTTCTCTATCCAGACCATAAAGAGGGAACCTTCTGCTGTTCTTGGATACTGAAGTGGAAAACGAAAGCGAAATGATCGGAACCAATGTGGTACTGAATGACATCGCATCAACCAGGTGCACTTAGAAGTTTAAAATAGCAGCACAAGTAGGCCTACATTTAAACAGGAGGAAAGGGAACCACAATCAGCAGCCTACATTTACAGGAGGGACTTGATAGCAAAGAAGGAAGGGGTAGAGCGAGGGTTGATTGTCCACTGGTTAATCGAACGCAGATGGCTATGTTCTCTTGGACAGATAAAAAAAGAAATGATAAAATGGGTCACCAAATCTATACTTCATTGACTGTTAATATACCTGGGCGGGAGGCCCAGGTGAAGTCTGTGTTGTGAGAGAGAATGAGAGGCCGGCGCACAGGTTTGGCTTCAAAAATAGAAAATGAATATGTGGCGTGCACATACTGTAGTTGCCAACCCTCCCGATTTTCCTTGGAGACTCCCTTTTTTCATCGTCCTCCCGGCGTCACATTTCTCCCATATTTCTCCCGATTTATGACAAATTTTCACACAACAGCAATAAGCAAGAATTAAAGTGAATAAATGAAATGAATATACTGTGCACAGAATGTTCTAAGTAAAATAAAGAGTATTAAACATAAAAATGTGTTTACAGTGTACTTATTATTTGGGTATTTTTATTTTTTTAAATGCAGGAAACAAGGTCTGTGAAACTCAAATTTCTCAGCGGAGGACCGTCAGGCACTGACAAAAGAAAAAAAAATGCAACAGAAAGGTAAGAATTAACTTTTTTGTTTAACCCAGCCTTTCCTGTCTTGCCATGATAAAGCTCTCCATGAAAAACTTTCACCTCAACAGTGAAGTATTTTTTCTTAATGGTTTGGACCAAAATAGGACGAAAGCATTTTCAACAACACAGCAGTAGAGAAGTGAAGAAGATGAATCTCTCTGGATTTCATCAATGTGCTGATCAACTTCTAGACTGCAAAAGAAAAACTATTATGTGTGGGAAAAGGCCACGATTCACTTTGCATCAGTGAAGGAAAATATTTGCAGGAAATTATAGCTGTAGAAGAAATAGTCTCCAAAAGTACAGCAAAAGTGAAGAAAAATGTTTGTTTTTTTAAAGTCGCTGATTTGTTTGTTGATGTGTTTGTCAGGTTATGATAAATAAAGGACCCAGGAGGAATGCTGATGTTTTATTCTTAGTAAGTCACACACGTGTCTACGCATCCACACAGCTCAACTTGCGCTTAATCATCAAAACGACACACAAGTCAAAGCATTTTCACACCACAGGAGATGAACCAAAAATACATCAGGTTTTCCAGCAAACAGGATAGATAATATACAAATAATTGTGTGTTTGTGTGGGAAATAATAATGTGTGGGCAGACTGGTAAGGAAGGAAAAGGGAGAAATGGTGCCATTAGCAAGATACGGAAGGAGAACGTGCATGCTAGCTTCCCCGCTGATGAACAGACTTTGGGGGAGATCACTTGCTGGCTCCACAAGTTCTTCACACTTCATAAAAGAGTATTTTCACTTGTTTTTTCAACACTGACATGTATTTTTCACAGCTCCATTGTTTGGATTAAATAAGATAACCTTAGGGAATCCTCGTGCTTCTTCTTTTTTCTCCTCTCTGCCCCCGACTCCGGCTGCCTTTTTGGGGCCATATCCGAAATTGTCGCGGCAGCATCACGGGGCAAGTGCAAACCACGTAGAACCTCACTTTGGGAGGGAGGGGGGGGGGCACCGTAATTAATTTTAGGCCTATTATTTTGGGCAGTTGTGTTTATTATTATTATTATTGTTATTATTATTATTATTATTATTATTATTATTATTATTATTATTATTATTATTATTATAGTTGCGTTTCATCTTAAATTTAAATAATTCATCATTAATATTATATGCCCTACGCACAGCCCATTATGTGTGTATACAAATGGCGGCGCTGCTATAATACAAATAAATTTAAAAAGAAGGTCATACCACCACCTGACATTGAATCAGAATTGAAAGCTATCACTCCTAAACTGACTGTCTTTTACATACAAGTTGCTAGTTGTTGAAGTTCAGTTCTGTTCCAGCTTTTTTACATCGCTAATTTCTATAAACATTATAGCCAATTTCAGTAATTTTGGTTTAGTATCAGAAAACAAAATGCTGATGGATGGGATCTTTAATGTTGATGCTGCTGTAGCCTTACCTTATAATGTTTGGGAAGTTGTTCAGTGTGGCAGAGCCTCATCCAAATTCAAACCCCAATAGTGGCCCATACACTATGACATTACATATATTAAGTAATTGTAATGTTTTTGGTCTTCGTCTTTGTGTACATGCACACAGAAAGACACTCATAAACACAAATCACCCGATCTGAGAAGCGTGATTCAAAGATAAGACTGTAGTTCTGTAAAATTAATTGATATTATAATATATTTTCTTCTTCCCGTTCAGCAAATGACGGCCATGATTTCCAAACTGCAACAACAATGTTGTTTTAAGCAGCAATTCCCATGCAAAATAATAACACGAGTTTAACCATATGCAGAACTCATCACTCACTGCTGCTCCAGTGAGTTTCCGATTTATTTACCCCTTGCAAAAAATTCATGGAGGAATAAATGCATTGCCAATGCCATTTTCCATATTGTACAGCCATTCATTGCATTATTGTCTTTTATGGGCCTGAGAAAGTGGACTATTTCATGAAAATTTGATAGCAAGAGATGATTTTAATCAAATGCAGATAACCTCCGCCTGTTTCCGCTGTGGCCTCAGCTGCTCCCAATATTCTTCTTCCTACTATGTCTTCAAACAAGGCTAAACAGGTCTTATTCCTTATTTATGACACTGCAAATCTTCTAGAGCAAAGCCTAAGGCATGGCTGTCTGTATTTACTTGAGATTGGATGTGATGCTGGACTAAATAAGGCGTTTAATCCCTTTTTTATCAGCAACGTGGTTCTCCTTAGCACTGTAAGCCCTGTTTTGCTTTGCTGTGGAAAAGTGGCTGTTGAGTAAAAGTCAGCATGCAGCCTATATGGTGAATGAATAATAACACAAAGCCATAGTATGGGAAGCCAATTCCATTTTAGAGCCACAAAAGGATTCAAGATGGTCATTCTTCCTGGGAAACGCAGCAAGTAGCCTGAACTGAATGAAGACCTGGTTTGTCATAATGCAGACACAAAAGATGGTACTCAGCACCACACTGAGTGAGTCTTACTGTTTATGTGTGTGTCTTCAGAAGGATCAGGGGTGCTGACTGGCGATAAAACCTCCCACACTTTGATCAATGAGGCTTTCCCATTGTGTAACATTAGTACTTGAATGTGCCAATAACGCAATTAAAGTATGGTCCGGTTTACACAGATCCTAATTGTGAAAAAGAGAATCCCAAAGTGGAAACAAACTAGCAAGGAAGTAGATGCTGTATATACAATCAATTATATGGGTTGATTGATAGTTTGGTTTGGGTTTATTTTGCCCTACACACATTGGGTCATGGCTCATGTCCAAATATTCACAAAAACAAGACATACATTTGATAAAACAGGGAACATGCAAAAACAAAGAAACACAAAATTATCTGGTACCTGGCAATTTAGGCATTTATACACATGAAAATATGGAACCCTATTAGTATTGTTTAACTGAACTGTAGGACACTTCAATAGGTCACTCTAATATAATCAAAGATGTAATGTAAGGTCTGGGTGGATGCAGGGACACTGAGGTGATGATTTGCTTTAAGCTGCGAAGTCATCTTTCAAGAGTGACATCCAAAGTTTGCACAGCCTCAAGCTGCAAAGGAGACAAATGATGTGGACTGACAGATGGGAGGGCGTCAGTTCACGTCTAAAGATTTTAAGTGCTTAGGATTTAATGGTCAAGGGAAAACATCCAGCCTCAAAATGAAGAAGGAAACATTTCTTCTTAATTTTTTTAATTAATTAAACATGAAAGCGTTCTTTCTTTCTAATTAAAGATCTACTAAGCTGGCCACTGAAGTAATCTCAGATGTCTCCACACTTCATTTCACTTTTCTTTTAGCACCACACCAGAACCAGGAGAGGGGTCTGTCACTGACTGTTTGTGCAAAACAAAGGAGGGAACGACCAAACCAAGTACATTGATGTTCAGGCTGTATTTTTTTAGTCAAGAAAACAGGACAGTACAAAAACTGAGTACAGATGGGTGGGTAAAGAAGGAGAACAACAAAGGTTATGCATATGCTGACTGGAGCAAGCAAATTGGACAAAGACCAAGTGTGACAAGTGGGTAAAGTTAATACAGTATATATACACATATAAAGCCTATAAACAACATTAGGATTACTTTTTATCAGTAAGAGCTACTGAGTAAGAGCACATTTCCTTCTATACGGTAATACAGTGTAGTTCAATAGAAAGAAAATACTTCCTATATGAAACTGTTCACAACAAGGTCTGTGGATTATCTTGAGTCATCATTTCTGAAAAGAGGCCTTGAGTTTTGTAAAAGTATTTTATTGAGCACCACAAGTTTAGTTCCATTATATTTAAGCTAAAGCAGAAACCTCTAAACCTCCAAAAACTGAGCAACTCACACCAAAACAATGTAGATGAATAAATAACACCACAAGCCAGAGGCAAAATATGTAGACTATTTTTTTTAATTTTGGGATTAACTGTCCATTTTTAACTTGTGACAATCATTCATCAACTGCCTATAGCTAACAAATACATTAATAAAACTGTCTGTCTGTTTAAAACTACATTGTGTAATAAACACTTATAAAGTGTTCAAATACTGCTTATAAATTCTGTATGTGGGGAGTTAAAGTGGTAACCAGAGTCAGGGACTTTAATTTATGTGACCAGAATATGAGTAAATGCTTTACATAAAGCAGATGAGAGATAAAATGACACTAATCATGTGCATGTAATTTAAAATTCACAGTGGCATGATGATGGAAACCAATTTGCATGTGATTTGAATAAAGTGAATGCGACCGCAGGAACAGCTATGCTACATTAAAAACACATCCCGTCTCTGCTGCTCACTTTCTTACACACACACACACACGCACGCACGCACGCACACACACACACACACACACACACACACGTCTGTCAGATTTTAAAATTCCCAGACAGGTTCTAAAGTACAGTTGTACATAAAAAAGACTCTATTATACTCTGCTACTCTATGACTAATATTTTGTTTAACATGGTTTTCCAACATTCAAAACTTTTTAAAAATCCTGAAAAGGTGCTGGAAGCTCATCTACTCTTTCTCCCTCATTGAGAAATTCTGGTGATATGAATCACAGGCCATTTGCCCCACCCACCACTGCTGCTTGCGTTAGCTTGACCGGTGAAAGATCAGCTAAGATGGCGAGTGTTAGAGGAAACATGGGAGAGATTCGGCCATAATGTGACATGTTTGAGCCTCAGTCAGACCCGGACTCAGATGAGGAGTCTGTTGTGAACCAAAATCAGTGCCTAGCAGACGTATCAGAATGGTAAGTGTATTTAGAATCTTTTGTTTATGTTGTTTGTTAGCTGGTTAGCTTGTAACTGTCAGTGGCTGAAACAGCGTTAGTGGCTGTGAAATGTACAATAATATCTGCTACGATGTTACAGTGTGTTCACATCTTGATTGCCAAGTTTGCCTGGGAACTGGCTCATTGGCTGTAGGTGTATTTGCTAATTAAACAGCGATTTGCTTTCGTATTTGTGACGTACCAAATCTAGCCCGGTGTACATTTGAATCTCAGATTTTTAGGAAGTACACAGACATCTCTCCCTTCAGTAGAGGAATGTGAAAACACTTTTCTAGTAACAACCTTTGGATAGATACAAGTCAGTATAGTCCAGGTCAGACATTTTAGGGGATGTAAACATAAGAAAACACATTCTTGATGGGGTCTTTAAGCACAGATTTATTTATTTTTATTAAAAATTAAAAATGTTGGTGAGCACTTATCTTTTGCCACCTGACAGGTGTTGCATGTCAAGATGCTGATAAAACAACATAATTTTTGCACAGTGGGCGACTTGCGACTGGTCACAATATAAAGACAACATAATGCCTACGCATTCGACACAATGGTCTAATAATGCGTGAGATTGACATGTAACAGAGGCAAATGTAAGTGAAAAAAACTAAACAATCAATCACTGCTCAATTGAGATTTTATAGCAATTTAATAGTTTACCGAAATTAAAACTAAAATCTGTTCCTTGTTATATTTATTAAAGAGGAATTAGAGCTGATTGACACTAAACATATGACTGTTATGCCAGATGAATTAGAAGTGGCAACTCCGTACTTAATAAGTAGTCTTGGCTCAAAAGAGCCTCCTCGTCACTTCTTAAAGAAGTGGCCTTCACAGCAATTCCACACGTCTATTTCTAAATGACGTAAACAAACATCTTAAATGTAAACAAAGAAAACAAGTGCTCATATTTGCAGGCATATGTTTTCTGTGCTCTTCATATTCCTAACTCAATCTGCTATTCTGCTACTACACTGACCGGTTACAGCAACCTCAAAGGATCAAAAACCGCAAACTCAAATCCCCAATGGGGACATATACATATAAGTTTATCACTTTACATTTCTTTTTCGTTTAATATTTTTATAACACTATTAAGGCCAAACAACAGAATCAAGCAGTTTACTTTGAAGTTTATTCAAGTTCAAAGTTTTAAAAGGACAGTTTTCAAGTTCATTTCATGCAATTTCATCACATAAGACAACCTCCTAAGGTTCAGTATTTTAAGATTCTGTTTCATATATTGTTAAGCTCTAAAGACATCACCAGTTATGGAAATCATAGAACAAAGCTGACTATTCAAATGTCAATATTTTAATGATCTTGGATTTTTTTTAAACTGTGGTTAAAAAAATTGGTCAGTTCTGGCAACAGTCTTACACTATGCCAGAAACACTAGGAACGGGGTTTTGGACCCAAATGCAGACAGCGCAGGCAGAAAGGTTCAGTGCAGTGATTTATTGAGGTAACTCATGGGTCATAGGCAGGCAAGGGTCAAAACCAGAAAATCAGTCCAGCCAGGACAAACAAATCCAAAGGTCAAAAGCAAAATCCACAATCCAAAACACAAGCAAAGTCCAAAAAAACACGAGGAAGAACACAAGGTAACCACGAGGACGAAGGCACATGGGTAACACACACACAATGAATTGACCATGTAAGAGGGGGACCCATGGACTATATACACAAGGAAGGTTAACAAGACACAGGTGACACTAATCAGGGCGGGGACAGACAATCACAGTGGAGGGAAAAGAACAAAGACAGGAAGTGAGACAAGACACACGAGGAAAGCCCCTTCAAAACAGAACAGGAAACAACAAACTCAAACCATAACACAGGAAGTAACAAACACAGGAGTATAAACTAAAAACTCTAACACAAGAAATAAACACTGGAAAATAAACTAGAACTCAACACCATGACACAAGAAATAACACACTAAAACTGAAAACATGACACATTGTAAGCGATGGTATACAAAATCTAAAGTTCTTGTTCTGTGCAAAAGAAGTTCAGTTTAGTGTAATGTATATAACATATATATTACACCGTCTTCACTACTCTGGGTTAGACAAAATAGTGGGTATCTTCATCCTGAGTATAGGTTTGTGGTCAAGTGTTTTTTTGTCCCAACAACACACATGTGACCACCTGGATGTATCCAATCAGCACAGTTCAGCAAGGAAACACTTTGAAAAAGAGACTTATAAAAACTCAACTTAGAGGGTATTCAAATGATTTTCCACCGTAGACTGTTAAAGCCTCAGTACCTTCATCTGAACTTCAAAATGAGGTCTGACGTCTGTCACAAACTGTATGGACAGGAGGAATGATTACACACACCAACAACTCTTTGAACCTTCAAATGGAATATGAGTGTTTTATTTTATGTTTAAAAAGGGGCTTCCTTCAGACCCTGTCCCATCATTTTGCAATTTCACATTCCTGACTGTATCCAGCTTTATTGGTAAATGCAGACATTTTTAATCGTAACTATAGTCAATTAATGGATTTTATTAAATCACATTGTGTTTTATTTTGTGAATGTGCATTGTGCACAGTTGGAGACCATGAAGCTCTCATTTAGGGATCCATAGAGGAGAGCAGGAATACGTCGTATCAAAAACTGGGATATGAACCAGCAAACATCAGGGCTATCCTCAGGGCCAAAATGGCGTTTGATTTAAATAACTGTATTTACAGCAGCTATTTTGTTTGAACCCAAACTGAAGTACACCTTTAAAGATTTCCGTTAGGTTGTCATGGAGCTGGACACTCTCCAGGATAAGACTTTCGGGCAAATTCACAAAGAATGGATTGTGGCTGCTGATAGCACCATGAACGTGCCACTACTATCTGCCCTGAATTAAAGTCCTATTCACAAAAGACATTGCAATAATGATATTACAGCACAAACACGCCTTTTTTTTTTCTTTTTTTTTACATCTGATTGAAATATCCATGTGCAAAGTAAAACACACACTGAAATGATGGCTGACAGCAACATAGAGGAGAACAGCAAAGATAAGATTGGTTAATAGAGATCATGGGGATTAAAGAGTAAAGAGTAAACACCACTAATGTGCTCATACCAACCTTCCTGGGTAACTTAAGCTTCATTTCATTCAGGAGAGAGTTCATAGGAGTGAACATTTATTTCACGCCTCAATTGTGAAAAGACACCCCTTATAAATGCACCTTAGTTACCATGGTGTTTGTGAATTGGTCTTAATTGCAATGAGGCTCATTTGCACATGGGCCAATTTTGCACCAAGCATATGCATATTACCTTTTCACCTATTTAAATTTGTGCAAATAGCAGCCCAGTCATTAGAATAAAATGTTACATTAGAATAAAATGTTAGCACAGTACGCTTCAGCAAACTATAACCGATGCTACTTCTGTATGTGTGATACGTATCAAATCAATGTTTGCACACAATGTGTCATATCAGATTCAGATAATATACTGCATATATGAGCTGACTTTTTCATACGGCGTGACACCTGGGTGCAACAGCTGCCAAGCAAGAGATCGCTGAGATGAGGTAGTTCTGTTGGCGTCATCAGTCCATGACCTTCAGCATGCACTGGGGCGGTTTGCAGCCGAATGTGAAGCGGCTGGGATGAGAATCAGCACCTCCAAGTCTGAGGCCATGGTTCTCTGCCGGAGAACGGTGGATTGCTCCCTCCGGTTTGGGGATGAGTTTGCTGCCCCAAGCGAGGGAGTTTAAGTATCTCTGGGTCTTGTTCACGAGTGAAGGGAAAATGGAGTGTGAGACGAACAGGCGGTGTAGTGCGACATCAGCTGTAATGAAGGCGATGTAGCGGACCGTTGGGTAGTGACCGAAAGAATGACATCCAGATACAAGCTGCCGAAACGAGTTTCCTCCGAAGGGTGGCTGGGCTCAGCCTTAGAGATAGAGTGAGGAGCTCGGACATCCGGAGGGAGCTCAGAGTAAAGCTGCTGCTCCTTTGCGTTGAAAGGAGCTGGATGAGATGGTTCGTGCATCTGATTAGGATGCCTTCTGGACGCCTCCCTTTGGAGGTCTTCCGGGCATGTCCAACTGGGAGGAGACCCCACGGTAGACCCAGAACTCACTGCAGAGAATGTATATCCCATCTGGCCTGGGAACACCTCGGGATCCCCTAAGATGAGCTGGAAAGTGTTGCTGGGGAGAGGGATGTCTGGAATACCCTGCTTAGCCTGCTGCCACTGCGACCTGATCCCGGATAAGCGGAAGATAATGTATGGATGGCTGGATGGACGGATGGTCACATAAAAACTACTGGTCCAAACAATATCCTATAATATGATAATAAATACAGAATTCTGTCAGCACAGAACCCATAAAACCTTCTGGCTAGACAGTGAATTAAGATCACTTGAGTAAAGCTCAAATGTTAACCAAGTCTCTTGAGTCTGAGTTTTTCATTCGCCATCATACAAGTTTGATACTTAACCTGCATAAAGATCAGTGGGATTTTAAATATGTAATTCTAAAATGATTCATTATAGGTTCTACGGTTTAGTTGGATAGAATATTTCTCATGTTTTATATTTGCATTTTGCCTTTTGTACTTGCGCTTTTTGCTCATACCAATTTGAGCCTATATTTTTTTAGTCCGTCCTGATGAAATCTGTCTGTGTTTTAACCAAGTGACATTTTCTTTCAGGTCTAGTCAGTCTTGTACACATACTGAGATTCACACTTATTTCTGTAGCCTATTTGTTAACAGCAATTATCAGCTGCCTTGTTGTTTTCCAGAGAAAATTACTTTTTATCATTTATAATACTTAAAGAAGCAAGTGACATACCAAGTGATGGTATAGCATACCAGTAATTGTGTGTTACAAGGCAAATAAACCTACTGTAGCTGTTCAAAAACTGCTGACTAGATCTACCTGAGGAGCTTAAGCTGCTAAATCGGTACCATTGATTGAATATACAGTATATTGTTCAAACTGTCTCTTATAGAGTTACTTCTGGCTTTTATTCACTTCCTCTGTCTTTAATATGTTTTTCTTTTGACATTTTGTCGTTTGCTTTTTTTACTATTATTTATTGTATTCATTTCCTCCTTGGTAAAACACTTAACTATTCTTTGAAAAGTGCTAGCAAAATAAGAAAAAAAAACTGATAAGCTTGATTGCTGAGAGTGCAGCGGCAATGAACTGGGATCAGACCGTGCTCAGCCTTCACTTCCAGTGAAGGACAGTACACCAGTTTTCAGCTCTTGCTCTTCTGAGCTGGCAGCATCTGTCACTGTCGGACTGAAGAGCTCACTGCTGAATGTTTTATCTGCCAGCTTGTGGCTCAGTGTGTCATATCTGGAGGTATGTCATTTCTTTTTGTGCCCGGCAGATTTAATCCCCCTCTTGCTCTGAGATTGGTTCCCTCTCTTTTCTCTGCCCTCAGATTATACCCCCAACTCTTCAGTTTTTTCCCAAATCATTACACTAGAGTTGATTTGTTATGTTGAAAAATGCAAATTCTCAGACATCTCTGACTATTTATAATAGTGTTTCCTTAAGTGAAAAGTTGTTGACCCCCTTTTGAGTTAACACAACTGGAACACTAATTGCATTGGCTCCAGATTGTTAAATGTATTATATTTGTGCGTCTGACAAGAGAAAATCAAATTTAGTGCTTGACATCTGAGACACTATAAAGTTTTTCAAAACTATGTAACAAAAAAAGCGCTGAAATGAACATTTTGATCTGTAGCTCTGCTACAATCAGAAAACATGAAAACTAATCATCTCCATTGTAGTGTCAACATTCAGCCTGTATGGGGAGTGTGTTTTGCCTGAATTGTGTCTATATATGTGTACCTGTCTGGACAGGTTTCTATGCAAAGTGAAAAACTCAGTCTGTGTCCAATTAAAATGATTCCTCTCTGTGCTCCCGCTGTGTTTCCCTTGAAGTCCAAAATGTTGACGCAGCAGCAGCAGACAAGGTTTTCTTCACACCTAACTCACACAGCTGTTGACTTTTCTGGAATATGCTTTTGAAGTTTCCTTTTGTGTTGAATTGGCAGCTCCTCAGCACAGCCATAGGAGTACACAGGCAACCAAAGATTCACTGGCACCATTATTCGAGCAAACACACAAAACACAAATAGATACATGCTTCCAGACATTTTTCTTGGGTTGTATTTCAGTGGAGTGAGGAGAAGAAAGAGATCGACACAAACAGAGGATAAGTGAGCATATAAGACAAAACTAGCGTGGACGTGAGGAAGGAGGGTGAAATTACAGAGATGCCGTCTTCTTTTCCCTGTCTTCACTTTGTCTGAGGCCACACAGGAATTGCACTGAGCATGACTGGTGTGCTGATGGCAGGCAGAGGGAAAGGATGTAATCGTTAAGCTTTGACCCCGAGGCTGAAAAATCACTGCACCAATAACATAGGATCTGCATGTAAATCACGTGCTGCTTGCTAATATTTTATTTGATAACTTTATTTCCCATCATGCAGGTGAAGTACTGATCACTGAAATCATCAATAATCTGTAAAATTATACAAACACAAAATAACGGCACAGTGTTCTTGTTAAAGTTCTGCAGTTTATCATAATTCTAAGTTTATAAAACCTTAAAATCTTCCTCATGTATTCCGTTGTACTCCTTATTCATGTCTGAACAAAAAATCTATGATTAGTGTGTTATGGAAACTGAAAGAAGGCCAAAAGTAAAGCCTCACTTTTCTCAGGCAGCCTACATAATATAGCAGGAGCAATATATAAGGGCGACATAACAAGGGTGACACATGTGGCAGAAAAGTTTTATCTTTCTTTGATTTCATTGCACGCAGTGGCACCATCACCTCACAGCAAGAAGGTTCGATTCCCATCTAGAGAGTTATTGTTGGTTGCAGATTAGTTGTGCAGAGTTAGGGTTAGTTCTCTTCTGTCCGTGTCTTCCTCCCACAGTCCAAAGACATGCATGTTAGGTTAACTGGTTACTCTAAATTGCAGATGTGAATAAGAGCGTGAGTGGTTGTTTGTCTCTATATGTCAACCCTGTGATGAAGCGGCGACTTGTCCAGGGTGTACCCCGCCCCAATGTCAGCTGGGATAGGCTCCAGCCCCCTGCGACTCTGCAAAGGATAAGCAGTGAGAGATAATGGATGGATATTTCATTACATGTCAGGGGGAAAATAAACACATTTTTTACCCCATAATATTCTCTTTTTTTTTTACTTTTCTTTGGTAGATGACAGTAGAGACAGACAGGAAATATGGGGAGGGATTACATGGTAATATGCATCTTAGACCACTAAGACAAGGGAACCGGCTACATTTATCTGGTGTTTGTCACTGCTGGTTACCAATATGGGTTTTCGTGTAAAACATAAAGTATGAACTTCATATTTTCGTGAGTAAGAAAGAAGGGCTGTGACAATACAATGTTTAAATAATATGGTGGGGTTTTATTTAATATGCTTTATTTAGAAGAAACGGAAGATTGTTCTGAAGTCCTGAAGCTTACTTAATCTTTCAGTTTGTCTAAAAATCAAAAAACTTGGAGATATACATTTTTCATTGGACAGCAATATGATTTATTCATTTGACCACTGACAACATTTAA
>JBBPCS010000393.1:6466155-6500122 GCA_037974645.1 Hollardia meadi
CACACACACACACACACACACACACACACACACACACACACACACACACACACACACACACACACACACAAATAGTATAGTATTAATACCAGCTAAAGTAGATGATCCATGGGAAATGCTTCTTAGGGCTAGAAAAGCTAACACCCCAAAGCTATTTCTACCAGAAATAACCTTAGGATAATCGTGTTAGTCTGTAAAGAGAGCAGTAATTAAGCTCAACTCAAATCAAGGATTAATGAAAACAGAGTGGAATTTGGGACATTTCTTACTGAGAATATTGTCCGGACAAAACGAGACAAGTACAAGTACATGAATTCATCTCTACATGTGTATCTACATGTGGATATGAAATGACAATCTTAGGCTTCCTACTGTTCGGTCTTCCAGGTACATTGTCTTTGATAGGAAATCTATTCCGATGGTCGCCTGTAGTGGAGAAAGAACATGAAAGGAAGGAAGGAGAAAATCAACAGGCAGATTGACCGGTGTTCAAATGGAGGAATATACAAATAGTTGTTAGGAAAAAGAAAGAGCCAATAAGCACCAAAATCTGAACAACTAATTCAATATGCATGGCCCTCAGGGCTCAATCATTCAGGAAAGAATCATTTTCATTCTCTTTTTAATATTGCTAGAACATGCATGGGCACGATTTATGCAAACTTATTTTACATGGAACCTGATTGTAATTTGCACATCAAGCAGGCATTTTAGGCTAAGAAGCTTTCAGTGTAATATTATTAAGTTGTCATTATGTCACTGTTATACCATAAAAAGCTTAAAATATTACAGAACTACAGGATTATTAGTCTCATTCAACTTCAAATCTAACATTGTAGGATGATCTGTGGAGAGATTGACCAAAATAAAAGTGATAATAGAGTTTAAACAAGGAGAACTCCCCCATCATGCATATTATGCATTGAATTTTTCTAAATAAGTTTCTACATTTTCTGATCTTTTTGGTTCTGGATCTGGTCCGAGTCTCACCTGATATGTGTTGTCGAAACTGTCATACATGAATCTAGTGATGAGAGACGTTTTCCCCACTGCAAGAACAGAGAACAGAGGTGGATTCTTAGTTAGGTGTCAGTTCAGATCATAAAGATTTCCTAAATAAATTCAACAAGGGTTGCCACTAACATTGTCAGAGCTCAAATGATTTTGTCTTTTTCTCATTAATGACAAAGAAAAACCTTAATTTCTTACAGTTAAGAAGCTGGAACCAGCAACCAGTTTTGACTTTTTTTTTACTTGATTCAGCGATTAACAAAATAGCTGGCAACCAATTCAGCGTAATGAAAATTCAGTCCATTGTGTTCCATATGTGAAAAAATGACAATGTGCAAACCAATATTCAACCACTGCCAATTGCTCCCAAAATAACAATTAGATTATAATTTCAATATTAGATTATGAAATGAAGGGTAGAAACCGTTTAAGGATAAGTCATCTACCTGACACCAAAATCTGCCTCATAACTCAGCATAGTCTTTTTTCCCCGTCTTCATAGACAACAAAATACATCTCATTGTTAAGTAAGTTTGTCAATATTAGTTTTCTACATTTTCTGTTCTGAAGACAAAGATCAAGGAATGTAAAAGATAGATTTTAAATATTTTTAAAAAAGTGGACTAAATGTAACATCTGAAACTGATTTAGTGAACTAAATGAAGAGTTTTCCAAACACAATTTAATTTCTTACAGTTCTGTAAAAAAAAAAAAAAATGTGTAGCCTATATGTTCCCCACTATCAAACCAATATGAATGTCAATGATGGGAAACTAAGTGATGAAGCACCGGAGATTGACATTTCATTCTGTCCTAGCGCTGTCTTTGCTATAGCTGCTAGCTGTGAAAGTCCAAGGTGATGACTTCAGATGTGTTTTGTCTGATCAACAGTGAAAAAGACCCAAAAGACATTCAGTTTACAGCGATACAGAACAGAGGAAAGACACAAAACACTGGAGACGCTGCACTCTCAGATTATTTGACAGTTCTGCTTAATAAATCAAACAATTCGATCGATTATATACTTATATTATTATCATTATTGTATGATTGTTTTCTATACATTTTCTTACTGACCTCTGTGTATTTGTGTAAACACCCATGTTGGGAAGCACACTGTTAACCACATGAATGCTGTGGTGCGTGGCATTGATGCTATTCACTCCATGTACAAATAAAAATTAAGCTGTCGGTTAATTTTCTGTCAACTATACGATCGATTTATGGACATTTTTTTCCTGGCTCAGTTTCCTTGCTTTTATTTTCTCTCTCATTATTGTGATGAGGAAAATGTTATTCATCATCACCAAAAACACACAAGGCCATCCTTCAGCAGACGGAGACAAAACACATTAGATATTTAGCACTGTTGGTGAGCTAGATGGTGACTTCTCAGAGGATCAAGGTGAGCAGGAGTGAGCTCCATTTTTATTTACATCCCACCCAGCACCATCTTTACACCATTTTCAATCAGGTATACACACGAGTGAGGACAGGACTTTTCCAGCAGGCCCCAGGCTGTCATGCAGAGTCCTCTATGCGGACAGCAGTAGCCAGCTTTGGGCAGTGGCCACACCAGAGGCCTCCATTCAGCACCACGGACAGCAACATTGCAGTACAGGCCACAGACACACACACACACACACACACACACACACTGAAGCATCACAATGTAAGACACAAAAAGCTGCTGTGTCATGTTTGGGTTGATTATGTGTGTTGTGCTGCTGTATTTTATGGGATATGTGTTCCTCTGCTGCCACCCTGGATGTCTGATTGTCTGTATTCAGGCTGCTTCACAAACCATTATCGATCAGCACCTCCCGAATTTGTCCACATCGCATCAGATCACACACACACACACACACACACACACACACACACACACACACACACACACACACACACCGCCATTCCCCACCAAGAATATGTGGATTATTGAATATTAGTATAATGTTGCAGCGCTGTCAAGCCCGTTTTATGTGCTTGTTTATGGGATCGAACCGGAGACAACGAGGTTTAGAGATACTAGACATGGCCAGCCTAGGGTGTGTCCCGAACTGACACATGGGAGACTGTTTGTTATCTTTTCTGTTTTTAAAAAAAGAAACGAGTGATGGTTAAATATTAGGCACTGTCATGTCGGAATAACGGTTTGTTAATGCTTCGAATAAGCGATGTGAGTGAAATAAACACGTTATCTGAAAAACAGGCTCTGGCATATTTGTCGGCCACTGCAGCACATCAAAACATCCCAATTCATATCGCCTGCTATGACAATTTACCACAGCTAAACGATGCTGAAGGATATCCAGCACAATTAGCAGTTATTTTTCAATTGATCACAATGACAGTATTTGATCTAAGGATGCGATTTATGTGCGGGTCCATTCTCTTTTTTTTCCTTCCGCGGTTAATCAAATTTTCTAGTCACACATTGTGCCAAACATGGGCGTCAAATCAAACCAAAGCCAGCCAGCACACCCTCTACATTCGAGCTTAAACTTTCCATATCAAAAGGGATTACATACATGGCCTTCAACATACACACATGTGTGGCAATGGGGGATGATAACCTCCTCATGAACTGACTCACCACTCTGCTCTCCCAAAAATACGAGTTTAAATTTCCTCAGGGGATTCCCCAAATCTCCTCCAGCTGACATGGTGGCAGATTAAGGGCTCAACTTGGATTATTTTTTATATGTTCTTATCGGTCGGCGTCTCCTCCGTTGTGGGTGCGCAGGGGGATCTTCCTCTCCTCACAGAATGATGGGAATGCAGCTCAGCATCCTCCTGTCAATTTGCGGGGCTTCTGCGCACGCGCGACCTCACCTATTTCAATCCGTCACCTTTCCATCGGACCCGAACACAAAACTCTTTCTGTGGTCCATAAACTATGCTCGAATTTTATTAGATAGAAGATATTTCATTATATTTATTTGGCAGCTAGTGACTAAACAGATTACAAACAAATTAAAAATGTTCCTATAAACATATCATCATCTTATAAAAAATATGATGCTTTCCTACAGATGAAATCACCACACTGATAGATTAATTGAGAGAAATTATTCAATAATCATTAGTTTCACCCTAATTAGGCCAACCTTGACCAGCTATACAACATTACAATGCTTAAAGGTTTATGCATAAATGATAAAATTCCAAAAATATAATAATATAAACTTCTGAAAGAGATCATTCTTCATGAATACATTAACTTCTGATACTACACATTTGTACTTTTACTACATTTTAAATGCAGTACTTGTAATTGAGTCATCATGCATTATATTGGAGTATTATAGTTTTACTTAAAGGATCTGAATACTTCTCCCACCACTGTAATATTCATAGTAGTGAGAATAATCAGGCCACTTCAGCTTTTGAACTGGCTCCACTCTCACTTTATTTCCATTTCTAGCACCGAAAGCCTGCTTTGTGAATGTGTGAGGATTTAAAGAGGCATTCCAGCTATTCATCATTGGAGTTCCATTAAGTTTTGGGGGTCTTGAGGCAGGTGGATTAAAAGAAGGGTCAAAATTGATCCTGAGCTTTACTCTCTACTATAGGTCAAAATTCAGGAAAACCCTGAATCCTACACTTCCCATAATGCAACTGGATTGCATCTTCCATTATATCCGCTCTACTTTTAAACTTTTAAGTTTCAAGCCCCCAGTTTGCATTGCAGGCCAAACCATTTGTAATTATTGAGTTTGCGTTAATAATGCATCAATAATGCATTATCAACAGAATTTCATTTAGCTCCTGTCCGTTAGTCAAAATAAACACACCAACATTTCATCATTTTGTGCAATAAAAAGTCAAATTTAACCTTAGTACTAATGTTCAAAATCAAACAGCTCTGCCTCCTTCTCTTTCCAGAAAGCAAAGCTGCGGTCAATGTATTTACAAATGTCCTCGTTGTTGAAACAGGAGAAATCCGTGTCACTGCCACACTCATCTGGAGAAGAAGTTTGAACTATAACTTTGGGTACGAGTCTGGAATCTGGCGTCAACAATGAAGATGGTGACGGACAGCGGCATGGCTTCAAGTCCCCAAAGAAGCCAAATTTGATGTCTTCAAAGCCGTCGCTCCACTGTCGCCTCCCAGCCCGAATTTCCTGGAGAACAGCCTTGTGGAAGTCCCTCACCACCTCCCAGGGGAAACTGCCGACATGGTCAAAGACTTCAAAGCAGAGGAGGTGCCTCATCTTCCTCTCCTCAGACGACAGCTCCTGCTCTAAGATGTGGAAGTACCCCAGCATGAAGAGGTCGAGGGTCAAGCTATCATGGCTCACTGCAATGCCATCCACGTCTGGGAGGAATTGCTCAGGGGAGTAGGTTTCTCGAGGTGGAGGGTTTTGTAAGGAGGAAAAGCAGGACTTTTGCACGTCTTTGAGTTCTAGTTTATTCCTCCAGGAGTTTAGCATCTTGTCCACAGCACCTCGCTGTTGGCAGAAGTGAAACATGGAGGTGATTTTCTGTGGGGGTGATGCTCCCGTCACACTCCCCGACACTGCTTCTTGTCCCTGTCTCTGCCTCGCTGCTCTCACTGAAATAGCGTATGCAGATTTCTTCCAGTGGCTCAGGAAAAGCACCACTATGCGCTCCTTCCTTAAACTGTTCGTCTCCATCACAGGTACAAGTTTTTTAGGAGGATTACAGGAGCTCACCTCACAGCTGAGGCCGGTGTCGGCATTCTGGTTGTTCACTCCTGAAGTTCTGAACGCTAATTGGCCTCCTTTCACAACCCCAGCGAAGGGATATATACCACCAATCTGACCTTCGAAGTTGGATCTGAGGTTTCTGACCGACACCCCCGACTGTTGGATCTCCCTCTCCACTCTCTCCATCCGTGCTCTACTGTAGCTGTTAGTCTCCAGACGATGGCCAAAAGCTGATGCCATCCCTATGTGAGGAATCCTACATCCACTAGAGGTCTCACTATGTGCTGGCACCATCTCCTGGCCTTGTTGCACTGACGCGTGGCCTAAATCAATGCCTAAACTTACCCCCTGCAAACCCTTCATTTCCTCCATCATGCCTTCCACTATCCTCCTCTCACCCCCTTCCTCTGTGGTTTGGGTCAGATTAGCCACCAGCAGTGACATACTCTTAACAATCTCTGAGACACGATTGCACCAAACTGGCAAAGTCAGTTGCATTTTCCCCTCTGCGTCCATCTGTTGTAGGACCTCTTTGTTAAGGGAGATGTTTACAAGTGGATCAGGTAAAATCAACCTCAGCTCCTCGGTGAGCCTGGTCAGCTCCAGCTCATAGGCCTGGCAGCGCTTCTGCAGTGAAACAGTCTCAATCTGCTGCTGCAGGTACACCAGGTCATCCTCTGTTAGGAGCTCACCAAAGGGCCCCAAGACTGCGTTGTGGGCTTGGGAGTACTTCCATCCATCCACTGATGTGAGGCCATTAGTCATGTCCTGTTAGAGGGATGAAGAGATTTTAGCAAACCATCCTGAGAGATGATTCAGTTAAAGGAATAATTTAACATTTTTGGAAATAAGTTGGAGTTAGATGAGGAGACATGTTGTAATGTACTGGACTATTTCTTGGCCAAGAGAACTGAATTCTTGTGGTTGTGTCATTATTATGTGGTTGGAAATTACTGCTCCCAGCTATAAGCGGCTATAGCTTCATATTGACTATACAGACTGCAGAGTGGTATCAATCTTCTCATCCAAGTCTTGGCAAGAAAGTGGACTTCCCAAAATGTCAAATTACTCCTTCAACAAAGTAAATTTTGAAAATTTGATTCACAGTATACACGTTCAATTATTTTAAACTTAAAATGTTCATGAGTCAGACTGGACTGACATTTACTCCTGCTTCCTGTTTTGACTCAGTACAAAATGTACCTTTTTCCATGTTTTTGGAAGAACTTCAGACGACTTGGGAAAATTGTAAAAAGGAGCTTCATGAATGGCATTTTCTTATGTGTGTTTTTCATTAGGTTCTGTTGTGCAAAACTGCAAGAACAAAGTGTCTTTGAAGTTAAGAATGCTGATCAGTTATGTAGAGGAGACCTAACTCTCTGCTGATATTGCTGAAGAACAATGCAAACTCACTGAGGCAGACCTCAGTGAGTATTGCCCTGGTACTCAGGCTGGGCTTTGTCTTCTCACAAGAGAAATTATCACCAGGGTATCTTCAAGGCCAAGAACCATGCTGTTTTTCACCACCGGGTCTCATAAGCCCATGTTCAATGCCGATGGCATTCAATTCACTTTCGATTTCAGCAACATTTTGACTCTTTGACAGAAACCTATTTCCTTCCCCAAGTCTGTGCATCTTATACTTTACGTGTCATTTTGCAGTATGAATAAATCTTGCTTGTCTGAGACTTGATATCTTTGCTAGCAGCCAAACATTTTTGTTGGAATACTGTTCCTTCAAGAACCAGGTCTACTATGCACTCTTTGGTCATATCTGATGGGCCCAAGTTTAGCCAGTCTCTACTCCTTCTGATCCTGTTAAATATGATTGTGTAAACCAATTTGTGCTCATGCATACTAATGCACTTACATACAGCACTACAGGCTCACACATAGCACAGATGAGTACCTGTCTCCTCTGTTCCTCCTCGTGCTGCAGCCTGACCTGCAGCTGCCGCACCATCACCTGACGTTTCCACTCAGTTATGGGGTGGCCAGCTTCATCGTGAGTGGGCACCAGCGAGTCAATGTCAGCGAGGATCACATCGATGATTGGTACCTCCTCCAGCAACTCCTCACCATCAAGCTTCTGTCAGCGTTCAACAATGTAAGGTCAATGTAAGTGTTGCAGCTAAATTGTGAGTCTGGAGCCAGATTTGGGAGAATAGCATCACTATAAACCTTACAGGAATCTATTTTCTGATGCTCTTGATACAGTCTTTGTTTTATTCTCTCGAGGGTTACCTATATGATTATTATCTGTGACCCAGTGGATCCTATAAGCCATGCCAAATTAACTAGATATATATTGTATTATATAAAACGGCATGAATTCAGAGGCCATTAACAATGATTCGAGGATTTACTTCGACCAAACCAGAGGTGATTGTGGAAAGACAAAAGAGGATGGTTTAGGTGAGTTTCATGAGGATTTAACAAGGCAAATAAGCTTGTTTTAGTTCTATAAAAGAGACATTTGAATTCAGAAGTTGTACGGTTGTATTTTGCTGTTAGTAAGAAAAATAGGTGTAAGAATATTTCCTTTCTTGACAGTTTGTTTTGTTTACTTATTAGAATAAACACTAAGAGAGCTTGTGAAACTAAGCAAACTAGCAGCTCCTATACATCTCCCAGCTGGGGATATCAGACTGTCGCTTCTAGAGGTACAAAGTGGTATTATGAGACAGGACGGGCCAGGGCTAGCTGGTTAGCATGCTAACATCAGTAGATACGTCTGCAACACAATACATAAATGTCTTTGACATAACGTCAACACTGCAGTTTCTTTACATTCTGTCGATAATGTTAATTTTCTGAATGTTTTATGCTAAAATTATGGCCCTATCTTACACATTGCACCTTTATTACAGGGTTTGTGTTTATCTCGAAGGCTGGCCAGCTCACCGTTTGCCCCATAAAGACTGCGGTGAAGCCAGCATGCCTCAGAGACTTCATTGACTTCATGTGGGACGTCAGGGTGAGATCCCTCTCTGGAGGCTTCAAATGGCTGAATGATGTTACCACTGTAAATAAACATCACAAAGACCAAAGTATATACAGTTTTAAAATTAGTCAATACTTTTTTTTAATGTTATGTGTAAAATACATTTTTTTAAGAGTTTTTTTTAATAATGTGGTTTGTTCACTTTCAGTTACATTGATTAATTGTTGTCAATGTGACTTTTATTTAACATAAATGATGGGATAAAAGAAAATATGTATTTCCAGTATGTATGTAATCAGTTAATGCACAGTGAAATGTTGCACAAAGGTTACTATGGAACCAAAGTATTCATATGTATAATAAATAACATGGCTTAAGCTTCAGTACAATGATTCTAGTCATAAATGTTAATGTACATAATGAAATGCATATATGTGGCTTGTGTTCACCACCTGAGGAGGCCACCTGTACATGTTGGATGGAGCCTGGTGCGTGTTTCTTTGAAGTGGCAGCAGGGGTCAGAGAGGAAGAGGTCACAGGAAGTGGAGAAGGGTGGCGAGGCAGGGGGAGCACTTCCTTCACCGGCTGCTGGGGACACACACGCACACAACAGGGGTGAGCAATGCTTAAAGGAAAAGGTGGACATTTTTGCCACTCATCCTAAATACTAATATTTGCTGATGTCAACATCTCTATTAAGAGATCCAGTGATTCATTTTTGTTTTGGTGCCTACATTGTTTGTTTCTTGTTTACAGTAAAATCTCTTTTATAATCTTTTTTTATTAGAATTTCTTGTTGACCATGCCATCGGTTCAGCATATAATCTAATACTGGAAGGCACTGGTTCCCATGTTTTTCTGTCATGCTCTTCTTTGGATGCTAAATACATTTCAGCCCTGCATAGAATATCATCAAAGCAAATGTGTCGCTGGCAATACTATAGGCTCCTTTCCAGCAAATAGTAACGCTATTATTTACACCTGTGTGTGAGACAGATTAAAGTCTCTGCACTGATGATTTGTCACCTTGCTGTTCTCCATGTTGGTTCAGAGTTTTGAAGTGACAGGAGGTCCTCTTCCTGAAAATGACAACAAGAATAACAAGAGAGCAGAGAAATGTGACACAGAGCATCACACAGCAGTTAGCATAAATGATTCCAAGGTCTTCTAATCTTCTAAGAGGCTGAGACCCCCTTGATGGCACGCACGCACGCACACACACACACACACACACACACACACATGCTGAATGTAAAAACAGAGGCCACGGCTTGTACTTGGAACAAAAACAAGAAGTGGTGAAACAGGACCCCGGTCAGCGAAAGTAGCGTAGCCCACACAGAGTGCTGGAGAAGGTGTGTTAGAGTTTGGAGAGACATGATATCCTGCTTCAGGTAACCTTACTGATTCACAAGCTCCATGCCACACAATAGTCTGAATATTACACAGACAATTAAAGTGTTTCTTCCAGTTGCATAACGCAACATAAGTTGCCTTGTAAATGCTTTATGCACAGCAAACATTACCAGAACTTTGAAAGATTTTGAATACATTTATCATCTATCTTCATTCTATCTGTGACTGGGGAAAGCTTGTTGTTTTTATAAGCTCAATGCTATATATTTAATGCATTCATCAATCTAATTTAATGTTGATGGGTTTTTTTCCAGCCAATGATTTAAAATATATACAGTAGACCTACTGTTATTGCTGCCTAATTTACACCCTTGAAAAAGATATTATTTTATCTCAATTAGGCTTTCCAAAGGAAGGTTAACTTAAAATGTCATATTTCCAAAATCAAATGAGATAATTATGTGCATTAAAAAAAAAGAATCACTCTGCCATAGCTCAACAAAAATTTTAAATGTTTTTGTCATATGCCAACATATACCTTTTTCATTAAAACTCAAAACTGTCATTAGATCTTATATATTTCCTCCTCTCATCATCTAAAGGCATATAGTACATATGGATTACTTACAATATGATCCCGAACTGACGAATCACAGACAGTGGATGAATACTAGGATGTTTCAAAAAATAATTAAAAATACCTCATAAAAAATGATGAAAAGAAGTCTAGAAGCTGTTGCCTCTTTACTCTGGGGCACCCGATTCACAGTAAGACCAAGGAGCAGCATCACCTGGACCCAAACCTCAGATGGGAGGTCTTCTTAGTGTGCATAATTAAAGAAGTAGGATAGGGTGACCTGCACCTGGAAGTATAGGATAATAGCTCTGTGAATGTATGTAGCAGGCGACATACTGCAGGTTGGTGGGGCAGGTGTGTGTTCTTGAACACCTCCTCACGTGCTCAGATGTTTCGTGGTAATGCTATGATAGTCCCGCATGCAGCCTCTTGACTTAGCTTAGCATGAGTTAGCTCCTGTCCTCTTGTGGCGCAGAGATTTGCCATTCAAGCAGCATAATGTTTTGTAACTTAATCGCTTTGAATTATTCTGCCACCAGCAGTTGGTTTCAGTAGCTAGAAACCCATACAGGCACAGCTCCACTGCAGTTAAGCTAACGTTGTTAGCTACATCCACCGTTTTGTCAGATCAAGCAAACATTGACACACATCTTTTATCTGCTCTCCAAATGCCCTTCTAGAAACATCATATTTTCGAACTCCTTTTAGCTGTTTTGTAATTGTTTATTTGCGATTTGATGATTTAGATTTCTTGCTTTCAATTTACTGCTAACCAAGCTAGCCTTGCTATTTGATATGTGTAGCTAATACATTCCAAGTTATGCTAAATGTTCATTGGGCTAACTGTTTCTCTATTTACTTTTACTGTATTTGACTCTTTACCTTTATGCTTGTGAATTACAGTGTACATATGTGTATGTTTATTAGATCAATTGTGTTGTAATTGACTTTTCTGCCCCTAACCTCCTCTAAATCCAACACACTGGAGCTTTAACTCTTTTTTGGGATCTGTAATCACTATCATTTCATCTCTGTATAATACTATTTTCACTGTTTCAATTTTTTCACAATTGCTTCCAGTGAAAATGTCAAAAGCCAGCTGCTGTCTTATTCAAACTTTATTGGAAGTGTCTTTGGCTCTCTAGCCTACCAACATAGTGAGGGCAGGGTGACAGAAACAGAAGCACAAAACATGGTTAAATATTCAACATTCATCATATAAAAAGGGCCTTCAGTTATCTTACCAAACTTATTATGCATCAATAGGCTGCTGTAACCTCAATGCCTGATGGCTGCCCCTCAGTCCAGAGCCTTTGTGTCGAGCCCAGTATTTCAGCCTCTGTTATTAGGGGATTAGTCTGACTGGCCTTGTTGCAGCTGAGCACATGGTGAGCGCATAATCAATAATGGAAGGCTGCACAAAGGCGGGAGGCAAACGCACATGTGTTCACCTAGAGCAAAAGCACAAACTGTTATACAACAGACATGAAAAGCGAATTATGTCCTGTTTATTAGGCTGCAGAACAAGAACAGGGCAGGCTTTATTTACACCTTTAGAGTGGACATTATGTGTCAACCGAGAAACACAATGTGCTGCACAGAAGTAGTCACACCAACTCAGGATATTACCAGGTTTTTCTGCTTCTGCCTGTAACAAAAACGCTTTTTTAGATATATAAATATTTTTAAGTGACTAAAGGCTGTTATGTAGTTATGCTTTGGAAATGTCAAAAAGTGAGAACAGAATCAAGATCCCCTCCAGACATCTTTTAAGACATAAAAACACTTGTTAGCTAGTTAGAGGAGCATTTAAAACATCTAAGTGAAGTAACAATCAGCAAAACATTTTTTACATTAAAGAGAAGTGATACTAAAATGGTGGGAACGTTTGGGGACTATTTCCTAGCCGAGCGCAGGGGAAAAAAACCCAGCTTCTGTAATTTTACACATTTGTTTATACAAATTAAACTAACAAGATTTCACATGTTAATTTTTGAGCTTTAAAAGTGCTGATAGATGGATGTTGTTATATTTTGGACAGAGCCAAGCTACGTCTGTTTTACAGCCTTCAATGTTGTCAGAACAAAAAACTGGGAAGACATCATGTGCTCATCTACATCGATTTAGGAATCCAATATCTGATTGTTATGATAATTCTGTTCAGCCCATTCTTTATATTACAGATCAAATGAACATGAAAATTAAATGACAGTTTAATAAGACAGTTTAAATTTTCTACTACTGTATTATATGTCTGCATTATAGATTAAACGACATTCCCACAGGATGATTAAAATTGTGCATAACAGTGCTGCAAACCTGTAGCGCAAATGTAAGCATTGCCCATTAATATGAGGTTTTCTGTCTGTTTGAACAACAAAAATGGATAAAAGGCAACAATAAAACACATCACACTAAAATTCTGCATAAGTTTCAACACTCATTTATTTGTTTGCCTTATTTTTTTCTTGACAACTTTTGTTACGTGTCCACAGACATGAGAAAGAACTCCAGAACACTCAAAAGATAAATGTGAGCACTGAGATAAGACTCCATGACAGGCTCGGACCTGTTTATGCTTCTGTCAAGTAGCTCAGAGCAAGAGAGCAGACCTGAGATCATCGACTCGGTCCACGGTGACCACCTCACCCACACTGAGCTGAAATGTTCAAAACTGATCCCTGATCAGCACTCTTTACTCTGGGGTGACACCTGACGAAGCAGCAGGCCAGCTAATCTTATTCATCATGGTATACAGAGGAAGAGAGAGTTAATATCATCTGTGTGATGGGACCCAACACAGAAAATCTCCATTTATATACAAGACAGAGCCAAGAGGAAGGTTTCCAATTAGTCATTACAAGGATCATGAATGACAATACTTTACAAGCAGCACTTCAGGGGGAGGGAAAGCTGTTGTCATTAGCAAGCTGTAAGGCAGAGTACAGCAGAGGGACAGTACAGCAGAAGATAAATGGACCTGCATGCTTCGATCCACAGAAATGACAGTTAAAAACCAGCCAAATATAAAATAATCAACTCATTTACCTTTCAACAATTATTGGCCAGTTCACTAAACATTTTTTTTTTTAAATCTTTAACATGATACCCTGATCTATTAGGGCTGGAAGCATTGCAAGTCATCTGCCTGTTTTAAACAAACAAACAAAAATTAGGTGTAATTAGGTGCAGTGTTGTTGGTGGTTTGATTGCTGAAGCAAAAATGGCAGTTTCAGAATCTAATCTTCTCCCATTAGGACGGGGCTGTAATGTTTTTTAAAACATAAACCAGTCTTTTTCATACTTTTTTTTTTTTTTAAATCATTATACAAAATCATAGTAAATAAAGATGATTTGTCCATGAGTGCAATATATTTTAAGAACATAATCCATCTTTCAAAACCTATAAATAAAACTTTCCATTGGTCTTTCAGTTCCAGCAGACATACGGTATATTTATTAGCTTTTTTACAAAATAAATGAAGTTGATCTTACCAACATGACCCAAAACATTCAGAAATAAATGCTGCAATCCCATTGAATGTTTTTGCTCAAAGAAAGAATATCTTTATAAAAATCACAGGAGCCACAAGAAGCGACAAACCTAAAATGAGACATGAAACATAATCTTTGCATGGGTCAGATTTTGTACAGATTTGTAAAGTATTAGGCTGCATTGCTCAACAGGTTGGTTGGCCTGTGGCACACAGAAGTCAGGTTTGACAAGAAGCTGATCATAACCAGTAAAATGGGAAAGACAAAGTGGTTGGCTGACCATGTCTGTTGTTTGTTTGTTTTTTTGTTTGTTTTAAAGAGGGTGTTCTTCTCTATAGAGTGACAACAGATACAGATAATATCCCTTTAAATGCAAATAATGCAGTACAATACAAATTCAAAATAAATATTCTTTCTAGCAAAAGCAAGGTTGTTGTTTTTTTACTTCCACTTTTCCTTCTACTAATCATATTGATTTCAAACCAACACTTGGGGTCATCTTGGTATAATACAAAATAACGTAGAGCAGGTAAAAGCAGCTAGAAACCATCTCTGGACATAAAAGTAATAGAAACACCAAGCTAATCATACTGTTCTGTTCTGACACAAGCATCAGGCTGTCAAATATCTAGCAGCTACAGTACAAAAGCAAATGGGGGGGGGGTTGATAATGACATATGCTGTACTGTACTGTTACAAGCTATACCAACATACTATAATAGCATCATTGATAATATTCACTCTCCAAAACATTAACATAGATCATCAATATAAAAAAAAACAAAAACCTAGCATCTACTTACTTACTCTACATACAAGCTTAATCTTGGACACATGTAACTAACTTCAGTGTTTATGTCAAAGACAGTGATGAAGGAGGGAGAGAAGAAGAAGAAGTGAGGAAAGGGAGGCACTATCTGGTGCATGGACAACGCTCTTGCCCACTTGTAGCAACTGCCTTCAACAGATTACAGGTCCATGGTCAATTACAACTTTCCATTTCGACAAAAAAATTAGTTAATGTAGCATCTCAGCTGATCCATAACAGACTGAACTAGCCTATATACAGTACAGTTGTTAGCTTAGTGTAGCATGAAGACTGGAAAAGGGGATAGCTAGCCTCAGTCTATTTGAAGGGAAATATAATTCTGGCTACCAACACCTCTAAAGCTCCTTTATGCTAAGCTAAGCAAACCGGCTGCACGCTGTAGCTGCGTACGTACCGCACAGAGTGGTTTTGAATCAACTATTCCTTTAACATCCTAAATGTCTGCTAACAGGACTGCACAAGTGGACAATGATTTAAAACAATTCAAACAACAATGCTTTGGTTAAAACAACTGAGAATATGATACATTAACTCATTAAAGACAATAAAGTGCCATGCAACAAAACTGATCAGTGATCCTGTCACAATAACAGTGCGGAGAACCCACAATTACAACAATAAATAACATTATCCTTTAGGGTTCTACGCACACGGGATTATATATATATAAAAAAAGCACATACTGAGAACAAGGCAAGGACATTAATGGATTATTTTGCCTTTGTCTAGCTGACGAACTCAGTTCTAATGGGACCAGTTGAAAAAGAAATGACACAATAACTTACCCTTTTGTCCCAATAAATCTCCCATGCTACTTTGTGTTTAAAAAGATGGATCTGTTTGCTGTCTGAAACCTCTGCAGTGAAACGTTTACTCTATGCTGTAGAGCACCAAGCCTATCCAAACTGAGGTAATGTATATGATGGACACATGTGGAGCTATAACCCCTGCACTTACACAGAGAAACATCCCGTTTGATGTTTTCGTTTCCCCTCCTCACCTGATTGCATTATTTAGAAATACATGACTGGCTGATTTAAAACTGGGGACTTATTTTCAGTTATTATGAATGAAGAAGGGGGCCGACCACATACCAACTTTCTACAGTGGACTGGTAGCCTCACAGATGACAGATTTCAATAAATTAATGAGTTAATTGCCGGGTTTGGGTGGATAGTTTGTCTTATGTTTCTTCTAAAGGTCAGGAGAGATCACACCATGCAGGGTTTTCAGGTGGCGACTGCAGAGATGGGTTTTGTTGGGTTTCGGGATGAGCGAGCGAGTTACATTTAGGACTGGGACGGTCGTCATATAGAAGGTTATTAAATGTTGTTATTAAATGTCTATGTTCATTAGAGCAGGATGGTGAGCTGAGCTTGTAGATTGTATTGTTTTGTCTGCTTGTTGTTTTCAACCCGGCCGCTTCACCTCTCACATCCTCTGAGCAGATGGGGCCGACTGGACCGACTTTCTCCGGGACAGCTTTGACCTGAGGAGAGGAGACCGAAAAAAATAAGTAAGACTAAAGATATGGGAACTCAAATAGGAAAGTACATATTTGGAAAGCAGCTGTGGTCATGCTTTATTTTGAAGGTCCTGTAAGTTCCTAATAATTTTGCAGGAAGTTTCCTGAAAAGAACTTTATATTATGTAATAATAAAATATACTTTTGCACTAATTATAAAGAAAATAGAGAACAATGTACTAAGAGAGTTATTTATATCAAGAATTTGTAACATATAAAAGACTAGAAAAACTGACTGACATTCATTTAAATATATTTCTAGACCAGATTATTATACTAGACTTTTTCTCTCCATATTTTATTAATTGTATGCTTGTTTGTGCACACGCGGACAACACGATTGCTATTTGCAATTACTGTTCCACAAGGGTTCCGAGAGGAGGGAAATAGAAGTTCTCTTAAATCATCCATCTTTGCTCACCACGTCTTAGCCGTTCTTACCCTCAGCTGTGCAGAAACTACACATTCTGAACTTTTTCTTGAATGCAAAAATGTGAAATGATCGGTTATCTTATCGATATCGGCTGAAGAAAATCTCATTAAGCACCTGTGAAAGTGCTACCACAGGTATTTTCTAAAATGTGTAAACACAAATGGACTTATCCGTGTTGCTAATTAAACAAGCTTTTAAACAGTTGTCCAAGATGATTTGGGTGGAATTTCACTCCACAGTTTCTCTGTATCATCTTTAATCTTTACCTGATGGTGCCGGCTAACAGCGGGTTAAAAGCGTACAGCCAGTCGTGCATCTCTTTGTCATTTGTGGCCTGCAGCAGTATCCCACGATGCTCAGTGCACACAGCAAACGTGTTGGGAGTCTGGAGACATGAAATAAAAAATAAAATAAAAAAATAAAAAAAAGTTAATTCAGGTTCAGTGGGTTACTATTTATTTACTTTTCTATCTATTGAACTGAAGCTCGGCCTTACCCGCAGTAAGGTCTGTTTGTCTTCACTGTATTCCACCTTTGCAGACGACAGGTTGATGACAGCTCTCTCCACGCTGTCCCTCTCGCTGCGGTACAGGTAGACGTAGGGCCGGCGCACCACCACGTAACGCTTCACCCAGCCGCTGGTGTGGGGCTCCAGGAAGTGCAGGTAACCTTTCTTTGACACAATGGGGCTGCAAACGATGAAAGAAATATTAATGTGAAGACAAAATGAATAAAACTTGACCACAACCTTTCTTAAAAGGTGCTTCTTCCAGACATAAAAACTGTTTGCAGTTTACAAACAATAATTTAACTTTGTGGTGAAGCGTTATGTGTGGTCTGACCTAACACGAATCTCCTGTATGTCGGGAACAAAGGTGCATCCTCTGAGAGCCCTCTTTCTGTCCACTGGGCTGTACGGGTCCAGATCTGGTGTGGAAGCTCCTGAACTGGGTTCAGTGTGTCTACACAAAATACACAACATGTGACAAAAGGAACATGGTTTAATCAATCAAAAGCACTAAGCCTAGGCCTGTTCATCTAACTGACTTTTTGTTTTTTAATTCACTGCAAAAAACAACAACACCTTCTTAAATTCTCATTTTACAAGATCTGTGTAATGTGTTACTGCACTTGTACTTTAGTCAAGTATTTCAATTTTATGCTTTAATTTTTTGCATAAAAAGTACAATTGGCTCCCAATGACCTGATTGCATCAGCAATAACAATTTAATAATATGTTATACTGTACATGATAATAACACTCTGAAAGGAGTTGAAAGGAGTGAATTTTGCGTAATGAGTACTTTTACTTTTCACGATACTTTCACTATATTTTCCTAATCATAATTTTGAGCTTTTACTTAAGAAAAGGTATTGAATGCAGGGTCTTTACATGTAGAGTATTTTTTCATTGTGGTATTGCTTCTTATAAATGATCTAAATACTATTTCCACCACTCCCATTTAAATATTTGTTGTATGATTAAATCACCGATTGACATCATTTAAGAGAAATTTAGCACATGGAAAGCACATCTGAAACACTTAAGAGGGCATCATGATCACACTTTTCCTGGAAAAAAATCGACAGAGGCAGCAACAACAATGGTTTGTTTGTAGTAAATGTAGGAAAATTAAAGCAGTGCCTGTACTGAGTGCATCACAAAGCAAAAACCACCAACTATATCCCCAAAGGTGGCACTGCAATCAAGAGATCAAGTGTTCACATGATTGTAACTGACGCTAAACGCTCTTTAACAGTTATTAAAGTGACACTAGCAGCACGTTGTAACATACCTAATGTCATAATGTCCCTCGACCAGTGAGGGGCAGGTAGAGGACGGAGTGAGCGTGCTCAGTGTGGACGAGGAGGAGTCTCTCATTAGCGACGCAGACATCTCAGAGAGCTAAAAACACACACAATCGCACACAAGCACATTCACAACGAATCATGCATGGAGAAACACAAGACAGGAGGGACAAATACAGATACAGACAAAACATACCAGCAAACAATTAAGTACGCACAACACAGACATGCATTCAGAGAACAATTCGATCAGTCAATTTGTCATTTTCTAGCAATGTACTGCAGAAGCATGTCTGTACCATTGTAAAAAACAAATCCTCATTATCTAAGAGCCCCTCGCTGATTAACATGTTAAGGAGGACATGCAGGAGTAACATCGGGTTAGTGGGAGCCTCGCAGGGTCTAAAGAGGAGGGATGAGGATGGGTAAAGGAAGAAGGAAAGCTTGATTATTTTAAAGTATGAAATATTGATACAGTGGTTTTGCCAGACAGAGTGAGGCGGTAGACCTGAGTCAATATTATCTCTCATACAGCTTCAAAGAAAGTCTAAGAATTGTGAATAATATTTAACCGAGGTCTACGGAGTGGTTAAAAAGGCATTCGATGAGATGAGGGTGAAATAAAAGAGGAAAAGACATGAATCTGTGCTGGAAAGATGATAAAATAATGACTGAATGAAATGGCAGAGTGGTTGAAGTGCGGGGCTTAGATATTTTGGCGGTAAACGCTTAAGGTTCAGAAGGATTAACGGGCCGGGTCAGAGGGCCTAGGCTGGGGCTCACCTTGCTCTCACTGGCACTGCTGCTCACCTGGCTGTACTCCCTGTTGAAGGTGTGCATCAGCAGACGCAGACACTGGAAAGAAGAGAAGCGAAACATTTTTTAGGACGACGTTAAGTAAAAGCTGTTTCGGTTCAAAGTTAAGCTAAGATAAATGTTCTGGAGGCCTCGGAGAGCAGCAGTCACCTTGGCAGCCAGCTCCCTCTGCCTCTGGTTGGGGCTGTCGGGGGCAGGGCTGCTGCTGGGACTGTGGCTGAGGACGGGGCTCTTCGTAAAATCGCTGATGTCGCTGCTCTTGTAGAGAGCATCCTGCCCCGCCTGCAGAGTGGCCTCCAGCTTCTCCCTTAGCAGCAGGTAGTGCCTGGTCTTCTCCACCTAAAAACACCAACGGTTACAAATTTAACTTCAGCAGCTGTGGTCCAGAGAGGATAAAAGAGTGTTTGATTTGTGGCATTTTAAGTAGGGTGTAGAGAAGATCCACAAACACTCTTTGCTGAGACATTAGTTCTTTATACACCTGACTAGATGAATGCACCAATTATGTGATTCTCTTGCCTTTCTTTCCAATTTTTCAAATTACTGACATTGCAACTGTCAAGTATCTACCAAATGTACTTTCCTTCATTCTACATCTACAACACCTGGTTTGAATACATGTTTATGAGGTTGGTGAGATTTGAAAGGCTCCAACATCTTGAGCTGTATAAACCATTAAAAACTCCAGTGGATTACCTGTAAAATGCAGTAAAATAATGCTGTGAATTAGGTTGGTTTCCTCATGAAAAGTTTTAGGTGACTAGTAGCAAAACTGAGCTGGAATCTAAACTTATTCCGGTAAAAATCACGTCCCTAACTCGTCTTCTCCAGGTGTTAACTCGCTTACAAACCTCTTCAGCCTACAAACTGACCTCCTGCAGTAAACTGAGTTTCTCCAGCTCCCACTGGTGGTCCAGGATGAGGCTGTCACTGCGAGGCCTCCATCCAGCCAGGTTCTCCTCTCCTCGGACGTATGCCACCGAGGTGTCCAGCACACGCCTGCGACGACGCTGCATGCCTGAAGAAGGACAATAAAATGCTCCGTGAATATTATAAATGAAAAAGACAAAGGCCAGTTGAAGAGGGAACGATTTGGTTATTTTTACTGATTATTTTCTTCGACTTCAGTCTCACCTGGACTTCCATTGTCCGCCACATGGCAGAGGGTGACTTCATAGACTCCAGTGACACGGTTACTGTGAAGGAGGGGGGCGAAATATCAAAAATGAATTTGAGTGAGAAGTAATTAAAGAAACTACCAATACGCTGCGTAGTCCAGAATCAATGTAAGATTCAGACTTTATGCATCCATAAATCTGTACCTCTCAGAGGGCCGGAGGCAGCCCGTGCTAAAGAGGTTCCTGATGGAGCGAGAGGCCGGCAGCTTCGCGTCACGGGAATAAAACACCATGCAGAAATCTTTGGTGATCACTGTTGGCTGAGTGCAGTTCTCCATCTAGTTCAAATATATCGGACAATGACAAATCAGCCTGCAAACTGTCTGGTTGTAACATGGCTGATTTACTCTTACTACAAAAGAATAAGTTGAGTAAAATAATGTCACTAGCGTCACATGTCGTCTCCAGTACCTCTAGATAAGCAGAGAGGGTGATGTAGATCTTCTCCCCATAGGGAGTGACTCTGTTCAGAAGCAGAGAGTTGTGCATGGAGCTGTCCCATGCTGCCTCAAACCGGTAGAAAGTTCTGCAGCGTGACAAACAAAAATGTTAAAGTGTCAATTTAATGAAAATCAGATGGATGTTGGTAATCAGATATGAATATTGAAAAGACCAGAAAGAATGAAATCACTTTATACCTATGGTCAACTCCCAAGGAGATGCTGCCATTAACAAAGGATACAGAAAAAGAGAAACTGTTAACTGCAGTTGAACTGGGCAAATACTGATCTGAAAAATGCATAGAAGCAACTGATCTCACTATATAATACGGGTTGTTGAATATCAAGTAGCAAATACACAGAAAGAAAACATTCAGTCAATTAAAAATCTGTCTTAAAGTCATACTTGTCGTTGTGTTTTGGCCAGAAGTATCCAGAAGAGAGGATGTTGAGGGAAAGGATGTTTGGGTCTATGATGGTCTCATCGGCCTCTGGTGTGTTTCGAATACGACCTGAAAGTCACGGTGAGGGAAAAACGACACTTTTAAAGATTTCTTCGCTCTAAAAACCAACCAACCAAATATGCATTTTATTTATTTATGGTTTATTTGGTAGGAAAAGATACAGTATGCATAGACAGACTGGAAACAGCTGTATGATGCAAGTATCATAGTGTTTATAGCGGGTGCCAATTTGCAACACTTTTCCTTAGAAGGGCTTTTATTCATGTCTTTGAATTGTCTTTATGACTCACCAATCACCAGCTCCTTCACCTCTTTCCACTCAATATCATTTCCTGTTTCATGAGCGATGGTGACTGTGATCCTCCTCTGAATGCCCTGTGCAGTTGAGATGGGAGGAAAAAACAGTTTGTTACTGGAGTCTCAGTGGTGAAGATAAAAACATGTCAGGCTCAGATAAAAGAGCTGATTGGGTTTGCTGGATTTGTTTAATGATTTGTATTTCTTCATGTTTTGAAACTTTATCATCACTATTAAAACGTGTTCTCTCCCCTAAAGTTCAACTAATCGCACAGAAACAAGAAAATCAGGGAAGGAATTGATCCCAAGTTTTATATATAACTGGAGTAACATGGTCAGACCTGATGTAAAAGGAAGGTTCCGTGGCAGGGCATCCCACCTCTGTGGTCAACAACAGCTGGGATGTAGCTAGAAAGAGGGAAACGATCAGTACATTAAACGTCACTTCAGTGTTCTTTATGATCTGCCGTGTGCTTCGCTTTGGGGTATAAAAGTGGAAAGGCAGACTCACTCTCCGTTCGCTTCCAGCTCGCAGATCTCAAAGAAGACCATGAGGTCATACTTGGCGTGGCAGGGTCCTGCCGTGGAGCGAGTCATAGTGCTGAGCTTTGTGGCCGGCACTGGGGGAAAAGAGGCGAGAAGAGATGAATGTGTGACAGAGTGAACCAGACCAAACTGGGATGAACTGGCAGCCAAAAGGAATTGCTGGTGAAAAGCAGAGCAGGTTAATGTGTGGCAAAATACTTTTTATATACAACAAAATATGCTTCAAATCATTTGTTAAAAAAACTGCATTTCCCCTCATTTAACATGACAGGATCTGTGATTTGTGTGGGCAAAACATTGTAACTTGTTTCTTTCTTTGTTTAGACTCATGGAAATCATCATGGCAGTCAACATTCACATCATTCTCTGGATAAATAAACTGACTACAACCATTGTTTCCCGGTGATTTGTGGCTCCAGTTAAAACTTTAAATCCACAACAAGTAGTTCTTCGAGACGGAGACTCGTTTCAGTGACTGATGGCATTAGGCTTATTGATGAGACCACCAATGAATATCAGGCTCCTTCTACTGAATATATGGATGGGTGCCAAGGTTTATGGGCGAGGCCATATCAGATTTGTCTCAAACATCACCTTGGACATCTATTCCTGCTCACCAAACCACCGTACCAAATCCCTTTGCCATCAGTAGAATAACAATTTCTGATATACTGTCAGGCACATTTAACGCCACTGCTGACCTGGTTTGGATAAGGGCATCACCCTGGGGAACTGCCTCCTGGAAGGTCTCAGCGGACTAAAAGACAAAAGAAGCCAAGCGTGAGGAAACTTTCTCTTCCATCTAAAAATATCACCTCACAATTAGTCATCAGCTGGCGGAAATTAAAGGTCAAATCTCCTTCTGACCTGATCAGGTCTTTGCAGAGCGGCGGGAAGGGCTGTTTCTGATAGTGCCCAAACACCTCGAAGACGATGGGCTGAGTCTTGATGTACTCCACAAAGGACTTGGTCACCTCCACTGTGATCTAACAGACAAGAGAGGAAACACAGCTCAAATACATGACCAATAGATAAGAAAGTATTTTAAAAGACGAGTACAAATATTGCAGTAATAGTAATCAGTGATGTTTGATAAAGACAGACAGTGTTTACATTTTGAACATGGTAGAAGCCCAGCGGAGGCCCTCTTCCCGTGTTCTTCAGCGGCTCAGTGGAGAAAGCTTCGTCGTGGCGGTGGATGAAGCTGAAAAAGTTGAGGCCATTACATACACGGACCTCCCAAACATTTGCAATCAGTGACTGTACAGTACGTTTAACATTAGACAGACAATATTATTCACTGGACTTTGATGTTTGAACTCACTTGAACTGGCAGAAGATGTCGGCGTACTCGGCTGAGATGCTGGAGGCCTGCAGGACGGTGACTCTGAAGGTGAAAGTGCTGCCGATCTTCAGGTGGGACAGAGCTTTCTGCGGGGAGAGGTCCAGAGGAAGGTCCAGACCCAGACCTGAACTCTTTGCTGGGCTGTGGGGAGCCTCGAAGGAGGCTAAGTGGAACAGAAGAATGGCATTTTAGATAATCTCCTATTATTTTAAGAATTTACTTCAGCACTCGTTTACCATTAACATCAGCTGTGTCAACATTCAAATATACATGTATATATATGTGGTCTTTTAACATAGTAAGAACTGTATAGTAGGATTTTGGTTGCTTTTCAACAAATATATAGTCAATGGAAGCATACGCTATGTTCCAAAAAAGAATTTCTCATTGAGTTCTTCCTGTCTGGCTTTCTTTATGAAATGCAAGCACAAGCTCAGTAAAGGTCGAGCAGTTCCATTTAACTCTTCCATCGTCTTCCCTAAAATTCTGGCTGGTAAAGAGGATTTTTCACTGTGTTGCAAGACGCAGAATGTTGCTGCTGCACCTGGACAGGTGTTGTTGTTCACTTCATCTGCAGAGATTCCGATCTCTGCGTTCTGTCCTTCTCCCTCCACGATTCGCAGCTCCTCCTGGGAGGTGTTGAAGTGGGAAAGACCACCAGGACACGACTCCGTTTGGAACTGGGACAAGATAACAAGACAGTTAGCTTGGACATCATTTAAGATTAGATAAATCTTTCTTTCTTTCTTTATTTATTTATTTACACCCAAAAGGAGCAGAAATTCAAACCCCTCTTTTTTTAATCTCAACACATCTGACTTTCATGACTAACATTACGTATATCTGACTTTTACTGGTTGTAAAAGACACTGTCGGAGGATACCAGTACCAATCACTGGCAAAGTAGCACCTTCTCAAACTGTTTGTCTTCAAAGGAGATCTTGGCAGTGCCTGACTGCCTCACACCAGAGCCATAATCAGGGGCTTCTTCATCAGCTAAAGTCACACAAAACAAGAGGACAAGATGTTAAACCAGCATCAAAATCATTTCTAAATACAAAATGTATAAAAAAGAACAGCTACAATGGCATGTTGAACATGTGATAAGACTATTACGAGTAGTACTGAATGTGTGTTTGTACCTGAGATGGCCTGCACAGCCACTCTGAGGAAGCCTTTCACCTCTCCTTTCTCACTGACGATGGCCACACGATGTACCAGGGGGACTGGGTACAGCAGGTTACTCAGGTACACAAAAGCCCTGAGGAGAGGGACAAAGTGAATTTAGCATCCACTGTGCAATAAAAGAGCAGGATTTAAATCAATACTGCCTCCGTGAGGAGGCGAATAGCCTCCTGTTGTTGTTTAGTTGGCGACGGACCTGCCGACAAGACGGAACCAGGGGAAGCGGTCGTAGAAGGGGTCGCCCCCGGTCAGAGCGTGGTCACAGTCCTCCACAGCACTGCTGGGGAGCTCTGCAGCACGGTCGTACATTTCTCTCATCAGGTCCAGTCTCTGCCTGCGGGGGGCAGTATAAAAATAAGAAAAAAAACTTTTACTAAAGGTCTGCTTATCTGTAATGTGTGTGCGCTTATCTGTAATGTGTGTGCTGACGGATCAAACTGGGACATAAAGACAGAGCTGAAATAAAAACACATATTTTAGCAGACTGAAGGAATGAAGGAGAATCTGCTTCATGCGTCCGTCTGTCTTCACTTTTCCTAACGACAAAACTGCTGTACCTGAGTTTCTCCAGGGTCCAGTAATGTGTGGCTCCGTTCTTTTGATCTTGCACTTCAACGGCTACGATGGTTCGGGGGAAAGGTCGTCTCTCCCGCTCTTTGGCCACGCTGGGGGGCAGCAGATCGGGGGGCAGCGGAGAGTAGAGAGTGTCTGTCAACAGGACGAACTGGAACTGCACCTGTGGGTGACACGAGACGTAAAACATGAGTGACTGCTTGTTTTGTATCCTCCTGCATCACATCTGCGGTAGATGAAAGAGAAAAAAAACAGCAGGTCTGATGTTGTAATATTTGTCTTCATTTAACAATAAAATGCTTACAAGTAACACAGATTAGAGTCAGGTACTTCTATTGTACAATGCACAACATCAGAAAGATTTCATAGCTTCAATATCCAGCATAAATGTAAAGAGTTCAGTCTTCTGCTCCTTTTATAATAAACTGGAGGGCTGATTGAAATCTAAACCTGGGTGAGGCACAAAGCAGTAAAGATTCATTTTGGCCTAAAACAAGTCAAGATTATGCTTCGTCATATGCACATTTGGCTGGACAGAGCTTACGCTGATGCACTACATTACGATGACTCACTGGAAGACAATCAATAGTTATCTGAGAGATTCACACTGATGCAAATCAAGTGAAATGCACTTTTGTGGCTGCACTCTGCCTACAGTCTGGACTGAAAAGCAAACCCTTTACGCACCAGCATCTCATTAATATGATCAAAAATTTTAAGAATGATTATTCCCAACTAGAGCAAGAAGCATATTATAATTTTAGAGGGGGATAAGAACAAAATACAGATTTGAGTCAGTCTTAAGACTTTTACAGCAAAAAGTACTGTCTATGGAAATAGCTTATACCTAAAACTAAAAAATAAACATTAATACTGACATATAACACATGACATATCACATTTCACTGTCCTAAATAATGACAATAGATCACAGTGACACACCTTTTTCTTCAGCTCCACACTGATCGCATTAGCCTCTTTGAGGAAGATGGCGTTGCCCCAAAGCTGATCCCTGAGAGAGGTGAACTGGTAGAAACGCCACTTCCTGAACGCCCACAGAGCCAACTCGGTCTCTCGCACCGTCCACGGCACTGGAGGGCAGGACAGATGATATGTGAGCACATTTTGGCCAAACAAAAGCCTGATTTAGAGACTGTTTGTCAATGTCAAAATCACCTTCCTCTTCAGGCTCCTCTTCTTCCTCGGGAGACTCCAGGTACCGAGAGTCCACTTGTTTCTGAAGAGCTTCCAGTTTACTCTCGTAGTCCTAAAAGAAATCATCCAGATCAAAACAAGTGTGTTCGAACTGGTACCTTAAATGGTAAAATTATGTATCGATGCTTCCGCTCACCAGCCGCTGCTGCTCTAGCAGGTTACTGGCTTCTTCTCTTTCTTTGCGGTACTGATCTTCAAGCTCCTGAAGCCTGAAAGGGATTCAAAGCTATGTTACAGAAGCATTACAGATTCCATTCATCATCAACTTATTGTCTTTTCCACACACCTCTGCTCCATCTCCTGCTTCATGTCGATGCCTTGTTTCTCCAGCAGCTCCCTCTGAGCGAAGGCCCAGTCGACGGGTTCTACCGGGGTCTCAGCACACGGCGTCCTCTCTCGCTCCAGACGCGCCTGCTCCGGGTCGTTGAAGCGAAACACGTGGCTTTTTCCCATGATGATGCGGTTCCCTAAAAAGTGCGCATGGAAACATAAAAGCTCAAATGCTTTTCAGTGTTTACCCTCTAGGTAGAGCTGCTGAGCTGCAACTGAAAAATCATATGAAGCCTCACACATACCCGACCGCAGAACAATGGGAGAGGTCACTCTCTTCCCGTTGACATAAGTCTCTGCCCCCTCACACGGCTCCAAGATGACACATCCTGTTCAAGACAACATTATTTAAAACCAAGTATTTAAGTCAAGTATTTTAGTATTAGTCTTAATGTTCGAAATGGGTTCCATTTATGTAAATATCTTGCTTTTAAGGTGCAGCGAGGGCAGCCTTTACCTTCTCCCTGTGGGCCTGTGGTGCTGCTGAAGGTGCAGTGTTCATCTTTGATAAAATGGCCACTGAGAACAATGTCTTGGCGAGTCTTGGCATTTTCACGGCCAACCCTGAGTGAAGACAGGACAATCCACTTGAGACAAATTCCCAGACACAGCACAGTACATCTGGATTAAATCTCAAGATTTTAAACCTTACTTGGTGGTGCCATCTTTGATGTAGTAGAGCAGACACTCTGACATCAGCGGGTCTTCGTTTAGGTTCACCAGATGAGGGGTCTGAATGGGTACCACCATGACAAATATGGTTTAGTGTTTGTGTGAGTTTAGACACAAACTATTGTGCAACAGCGACAAACATCTTACCTTTTTCGGGGAGAAGACGCCCACAGTGCCTCCATCTTCTCTCATGGCCACACCCATCTCAGCCAGCAGGGCCTCTCTGCAGGAAGCAATTACACAGTTATTCCCCCTTTTCTACCTACATGATATGAGGAATATGTAAATCATTCATGAAAAGTTACATGAATATGTGGTAAGAATAACTGGTTACTTACTTACAATTTACTTGGGCATTAATTATATAATAATTAGCACACAAAGTATGAGCTGAGGTTGACGGGAATGGCAGGTTAAACATTTGATCTTATTGTGATAGATGAACAGTTATTAAAATTCATCCTGAGGGGTTGAACCTCTACCTGTCTGTCTGTATATCCTGTGAATATCTAGAGAACCGTTCATCTGATCTGCTTCACAGTTGGTAGGTATATTGCTGTGGACCCATGCGTGCGGTGTTGAATTGCAATGCAATTTGGATGTGCAACAAGTTTAATATAAATAAACTTAGAATAAGGCTTCAAGGCTCGACTCAACTTCGTGAGTGAGACCCACACACAGACGAGACGAGAGAATAGAGAGTCAAAGGAAAGTAATTTACTGTAGATGGCGGTCAGCACGTTTACGTTTAAGTGTAGCCTGACACTACATTATGCCCAGAGCCATGTAGAGAGAGGGCTGGGTTACCCCTTCTCTCACTGGTGCTGGTTATACCAGATGAGGTGTCAGCTAATTTGAGTTTTAATGTTAAAATTTTGATAACACTACTCAGTCAGTGTCAAGTATGAGTGCACTAGCTTAGCTAAAGCACAAATTTGTCCACCTATTGGTGACACTAGAGAAAAAGTCACCAAAATAACAACATTAAGGTTCATCCTCTGGGGGATCCTCATGGCAATCCATCCAATAGTTGTTGAGATAGTTTAGTCTTGACCAACGTGCTGGACTGACCAGCCAATAAACAGCCTGAACTTTCCATCCCTCGAGCTACAAATATGGTGTATTCCTACTACAAAGTGGTCTGGCTCTTCAACAACATAACGTATTCTTTTAAGCTTTATGTCCAGATTCATATCGAGGGTCAAATCATCAAAAATAGTTAGCAGAAAAATAGTTACTTTAATTTAGCTGGAACGCCCCCAAAGGCAGGTGGGTGTTAAAAGGTAAAATATACTGTAGATTTCTTGGGAGATAATCTTCTGATTAAATGCTATGAAACCATGAATAATGCATGATTGTGTTTGACAAACCTATCCATACGGATGGCCTCAGTACGTCGCAGCTTCTCCTCCCATGTCTCATTGAGCTCTGCAATGATTTTCTCGGTTTCCTGTTGGCAAAAAAAAAGAAAAAGACAAATTTCTAAAGGTTCTACACACTCAAATTGGAATTATTCACTTTGCTCAGTCTTGGATTTATCAAGAAACTTTCTTTGATTTTCTCATTCTCACTCAACAATTTAGGCTACTGTTATGTAACAATTTAACCATCAACCTTCCTACCTTGAGCCTCTCAATGGCCTCCTCACTGGCCGGGCTGAAGATGCGGTCATGGAGGTTGCCGATGGACCCGGCACGACTGGACAGGGCCGACAGCGAGGGGGAGGGACTCATCCCTGTCATTGCATTGGACACTGTGGAGAGATCACCCCTTTGATTGACAGCCTGGCGATTATTCACAAAGTTCTTGTAATCGCACAGGTCTGCCAGAGAGAGAGGCGTTGCATGGAAGTGAGGACAGATGGACGGAAGGTAGGAGCAGACGCCGGGTAATTAAGGAGAGACATCACGGATGAGAGGAACAGGCAGAGAAACAGGTAAAAAAGGGGAAAAAAATGGGGGAACAACAAGGAGGAGTAAAAGCTCAAATAATGGCTCAAAGAAGCAGAGATCATTTGTTTACCAAAGCCATCGCAGACAGAGAAAAAAAGAACAACTCAAACTGAGAGAGCACAAAATGCCAAATTTTTCTCTGACACTGAACTACATGGGGACACACTCCACAAGCTCGCAAGCATAAGAATGTTATGAGAAAGAAAATCAAAAGTATATTCATCACTATAAAATGCATGAAGACTTAAATACAGCCTGAGTTTTTTCTTATGTGTTGCATGTCATGTCACGTCTTCCAACTGTTTAGCACAGCCTTTGGTAGCGATGCAGCCCTCTAAGCACCTGATTAAGTTAACCCCACACACAGAGAACCAGGGTGTACCTCAGCAATCTAAAATGGCGTCCTTCTAGTCAGTCCTCCCTTCCATGTTCACTGATCTCATAAAAATAACACGCTTCATGCCAAGGTTGACTCCGTCTGCTTCAGATCCTTAATGAACCTCTACAGGATCACGGTGCTAAGCTTCCCAGTGAAGAAGAAAAATCCCAGCCAATTTAAAACTGTGTTATGAAGATCAAAGTATCAAGAGGCTGGACTTTCCAGATTAAACCAGAGAGAACAAAGCGTATCTTACCATGGAAACCAGAACTAATGCAAAGAAAAAAGGAGGCCATTTTGCAGAATTCCTGAGACAAGAGTAACTTAAGACAGCAACAAGGTTTGTCCTCATACAATGTTTTTGTATTGCTATAAATAATCATGCATGGTTTAATTATGTTTTACTTAATAATTTATGTCTTGTCTGAGTTTGCATATATTCTCTTGGGATTGTTAGTTTGGGCTCTGGTGTGGTAAAGGGAGGAAGGCCGGCTTGAGATTCATTTATTTTAGTTGCAAAGCGCAGGCTTGCTGGAGTTATACACACATTTCAAACCAGTGATGACGGGGCCGGTGCAGCGATACGCTGATAGGACAGAGGAGAGAAGAGAATGAGTGTGAGAGACACCCACGCTCCAAGTTTAACTAATCCTCTGTCTTAAATGTACAGTACAGTACAATAAACTGCACAGCTTCTGAATTCTGGTTTGTGTGTGTGTGTCATTTTATGTGAATTCTCTATGATGAGGGTTGTGTGTCCATGCGTGACACTCACTCTCTATGATGTCTCCCAGGCCCTGTGCATACAGCAGGTCTTTCAGGCGAGCCACCTCCTCCTTCAGCTCACGCACCAGACGGTTGTTGGGGTCCTCGTTGATCACAGCGTTACAGCGGATCTGTTTGGCACGATCAGCGTACCTGGAGGGATGGAGGTCATTGAGGTCAAGAAGCTGTTAAGATATAAAAGTGTGATTCCTCAGGCTCTGCACACTGAACTAATGACAATATGAGCCTAAAATGAGGGGGATGCTGCAGAGGGTTAGCTGAGGAAAGATTACTAGAGAAAATATGTTGAATGCACTAGTTAAGACACTACATACACACTGCATGAAGTCCATCCTGAGTAGCATGTAAATGTAGGCAGCAAAATGCTACAAAATCGAATCAGTGCATCTATTGTACAGGTTCAACGTGTGGTGGAAGGATGACATTATCTTCAAAATGTTACTCCCAAAGGAAAAAAAAAGTCTGATTTAATGATCTTTAAAAAAGAGCTTTCATTGATGTTTTTGCTCACCGAAGGGTACTGAGGGTCTCATCATAGTTAATATCAGCAGGGCTGAGGGCGGCCACCATGGCTGTACGAGAGTTTCCCCCTAAAAGACAAGAAAGTGAGACAATGCATGAACTGAGACAGAAAATGATCTTATTGTGGTGAAAGCTAAGGTTCATTATAATGCGTTCATACCCAGGTTCTCCCTCAGTAGCCAAGTCAGAACTGAATCTCTGTACGGGATGAAATTCTCCACCTTCTTCTTTTTCTTGTTCTGCACACAAAATAAACACAATTTCTTAGCATATTAAATTATTTGCTGTTTAAAATCTGTGATAGTTGGTATTACTGACCTTGTTTGGTGCCGAGTCCTGACAGTTGGAAGAGAAAATGTCAACATTTGTTATTTTGAACAACATAAAATAGGAATTTGTAACAGTAGCCTATATTTTTTGATGTTTTTATATTTTTTATTATAAGTGTAAAAATAAAACGCACCACTTCAGCAAGAGCTGAAATAACTTTTCCCAGTGTAGTTAGAGATTTGTTGATGTTTGCTCCTTCCTGCAAATAAAAATATATAAAAATCAGTCATATAAAGTGTTTGTTCATCTATTCATGAGTACAGTTTAAATGTGAATTGTTGCTTTTAAATAATCTTTATTAAATGTATTTTTATTTCCTCCATGTGTGCAGAAATACCATAAAAACGCTCACCTTCAGTCTGGTTCCTTTAGCTCCGGTTGAGTCAGCTCTCTCACTGCCTGCCAAGTCCACCAGACTGATCTTGCTGACCTATGACAATAAAAATATTTTCAAAATAGGATGAAAAAGATGAAACTTCCACCACAGCTAACGTACTTCACCTGAAACTGCACTGGGAGAGCTAAGAGTAAAGTGCCACATGTGGCTATCAATCAATACAACAGCACATTCATCAGATGACAACAACACAGACGGCCTCCATTCTGGTCATTAAGAAGAAGAAAAAAAAGGCAATCATCATCATTCATCTCTTCTAAGGCTGCTGTGGTCAAACAAGGTTCAGAATAATGAGTCACGCAGGGTGATTTCTAACGCAGGACTATGAGCTGAGCTTGTTGTCGGAACCTTTTCGGATGTGTTGTCCGACTCCATGTCGTGTTTCTTCTGCGTGAAGATGATGTTGAAGACAGCGTGGGAGCGGCTGCTGGTCTCGTTCATGTTGGTCGCAGCCACAGTCCTAAAAAAAGAAAAAATGCTGCTTTAGGCGCATATTACTGACTCATTGTCTGCTCCAGACATCATTTGCCCCAGCCACTGATTCCCAGCCACATGCCCCCCATTATCATTCAGTTCTACTCTGTCACCTGGCCTTGTTTCCGGAGTCCATCAGGTCCTGGATGTCGTTGTATGAAGTGACGGCGAGCTTGGACAGATCCTCAACATAGGGTCCCATCAGAGGGTGCTCTCTGACACGCAGGTTCCCTTTGTTCTTGGGATTCAGCAGGTCACGCACACGCTCACAGTAGATCTCCATGTAACTCACCTTTCGGAGACAAAGGGCCGGTTATGTTGTAAAACACATTTATGAGTTATTAAGCGGTTATCATTACTGGTTGGGAGCTCCATTCAAGTCAATTAGCATCTGACAATCTGAAACAATACTATAATTACGATACCAGCTGCCCGTCTGAAATGTTTCTGACAAAAAAACCCTCAAATGTATGCCCTGGAACATCAGAACTGAGTTCATTACTTCTATAGTTTGAGATCGTCGAGGTTGAACAGACTTGTTTCATGACTGTGTGCACAGAAAAACCTCCAAATGTGAAAAGTAGCATACATGAAAAGTTTGACATGACTCACCTCCACAGAGTAAGACATGCTGTTGTCATTGTTGCCCTCATTAATCTTGGTGAAAAGGTCCTCACACAGCTAAAAAAAACCAAAACAAACAGATTGTGGCATCTTTAAATGATTCCTTATTTTGACAATGATTAAAGAGGATAATATATTTGCAGTAGGAATATTTACATTCTTTTGGATTTTGCGTTTCATTGTGTTTAACCCCAGAAGTGTGTTGTGTATTACCAGAGGTATAATTCCTTGCTGGTCTTTCTCCTGTCGTCCCATCATGGTGTAGCTTTTGCCCGCTCCCGTTTGGCCGTATGCAAATATGCACACATTGTAGCCCTCAAAGGCATGAAGCAGCATCTCCTCTCCGATGTCCTTGTACACCTGCATCTGGGACGCATAGTTGATGTCCTCCGGCTGCAGTCGAAGAGAATAAAGGGAGAAAGATGAATGAGGTGGCATGGTTAGCATTTTTCACAACACGTTTCTAGTCATCTGACGAGGGAGTGCGTGAAACTCACCGTGGTGTGTGACCAGTAAGAATAGTCAAAGTTGAAACTCTTGTTTTCTTTTGGCTGTTTGGGATTCAGGATCGCTAAAACAGAACAAAACAGATCAGTTAATAGCATCGTCACTCTCATGACCTGCATCTTTCATGTCAGTCTAGTCATGCTGACCTTAACCACTACCGGCCCATCTCCAACCTCCCCTTCATCTCCAAAACACTTGAAAGGGTGGTCGCTGCACAACTACAGTCCCACCTCGACACAAACAACCTCCATGAACCTTTCCAATCCGGCTTCCGTCCAAAACA
>JBBPCS010000393.1:6500222-6528481 GCA_037974645.1 Hollardia meadi
GTGTGTGTGTGTGTGTGTGTGTGTGTGTGTGTGTGTGTGTGTGTGTGTGTGTGTGTGTGTGTGTGTGTGTATTTGCCTGTCCCCCTGAGCAGATTGGCTCTTTGAGAGGAGCCTCCTCTGCTGTGTGACTGGAGGGACAGACAAAACACACCAACAACAAACTAACCTGAACTGGTCTAAGCTGCCAAGTGCAGGTCCTCACTTTTCCACAAGAGCAAGAGTTCAAGAGTCAAGTGCTATAGTCCCAGACGATGATGACCCAGAAAAAAGAAAAGAAAAAAAAAAAAACATTCCTGGTGAATCCAAACTATATGCTAACAAAAGTGGCAATATAAATTAGCCATTCAAATATTGGCCTGGAAAAAGTTTGCTTTTTCTTTTTTATAAAGACATTTGAAGTGTGGACACTGTGTTGGTTGAACCAAAAAATAATAATCACCACGATGTGCATTGTATATTTCCACATCTTGTCTCGTCTAAATGAAAAAAAAGCCAAAAATCTACAATAAAACACTTTTTTCCATTTATTATAATTAGGTGATAGGTGTTGTTATTGCGCTGAAGTCAAGGGCAGGGTGGCAATAACGCAAAGCATACACCGCCCCTGTGGCCAACAGGTCATAGACCTGTTTGTTTTAAATTTTCACCCAAACCTCACAGTCGAGTTCAGTTGCTCTGTCTCACTCGGTGGAGGCTTCTCAGGAACAAGGACACCAGCCATGATGCAGCGGGCTTTGTTCAGCCGGAGCGCGCTGCTCGCCCAGCAGGCAGCAGCGACCCTCGACAGTCCATTGGCAGCAAGGAGCGCGCCTCTGCTGCAGCGACTGGACCGCTCCATGTCCTCCGTCACCATCCCGCCGCCGGCATGCATGCTCCGGCCGCTCGAAGCTCCACTGCGTTACCTGTTCGGACCAGGACCCTCAAACGTTCCTCCACGTATCTTAGCTGCAGGGTCTAGGCCAATAATTGGTCACCTGCATCCAGAAATGTATGAGGTAACGCTTTGTTTGAAAGTCGGAATGAGTAACACATTAATGTATTGTATTTATTTCTATAGCTTTTATTTATTTCTTATATCTACAGTATTTTTTTAATTACTTAAAGGTGTCACTCAGGCTACAGAACATGAGGCCTCTTTGTAGGCGCAGATCGTGTAATGTAATCTTAAGTAAAACATGTAACACACAGTTATAACGTTTCGCAGTTTAGACTAGTACTATTACATTTTAAATTTGTTGTAAGATCAATTTTTTCTTTAATATTTTTTCCACCAATTAAATATTTTATTAGACCAAATTATACTTTAAATAAAACTATTCATGTTAACAATTCAATATTTTTTTCAGAATTCATTATATAAACAGACAAACTAAATATTTGTATGGGATCAAAGATCAACATGTGCGTAATTGCGCACAGGCTGCCGTTGTACCCACCCGCTAAAATTAATATATTGTGTTTCATAGATCATGAATGACATCAAACAAGGGATCCAGTACGCCTTGCAGACAGAGAACAACATGACTATAGCAATGAGCGGCTCCGGGCACGCGGCCATGGAGTGTGCAGTGTTCAATACGGTGGAGCCGGGAGAGAGCGTGCTCATTGCCATCAACGGAATCTGGGGAGAGCGAGTTGCAGAAATTGCGGAGAGAATTGGTAGGCCTACGTATTTACGCATGGTTTTACGCACGAATCAACTGGGTCTCCAAACACTAAATTCACACTGATTGTGCATTCTATGATCATGCCATCAGCTTTAATAAACGATCACAAATGTATTTTTTAATCTTAAGGTGCCAATGTACATAGAATGGTAAAAGCACCTGGAGGATATTTCAGCAATACGGAGATTGAACAGGTAGGCACGATGTCTCCGAAACAGCCCATAACTTTCTAAAGCTACGACAGTAAAAAAAAATTTAAGCCCTAACTATGGCTGAACTATTTTGCTAATAATCAGACACACTGTCAGTAACAAGAGCATATACTGTGTGTCATTAAACTAATTTTTTTACATCGTTCTGTAGGCCATAGAAAAACACAAGCCTGTCCTGTTCTTCCTCACACACGGAGAGTCCTCTGCTGGCCTCTGTCACCCAGTAGATGGCATTGGAGACATCTGTAGAAAGTGAGCCTCAAACACACCATAAGATACACAGTTTACCAAAGTATAATGTCATATTTCTCACTGCTTATTGTTATATCACCTGCAGATATAACTGCCTCTTCCTGGTTGACACAGTTGCATCCCTTGGTGCAGCGCCAATTTTTATGGACAAGCAAAGTAAGACCACGATGAAGGATTAACTTTTTGTTACTGTTACTCTGTGCTTGTGTGTGATATAATCAGCCTCTTATTGCACTCCCAGATATCGACATCCTGTACAGTGGTTCTCAGAAGGCTCTGAATGCGCCTCCTGGCACAGCACCCATCTCCTTTAATGAGAGAGCATGGTAATGAGGGACTCCATGGGGTGTTTCTGCAAGCATGTTTCCATGAGTCCTGAATTGTTGCAACTATATTAAAAAAAAGACCAAAAAGTTATTGAAGTAGGCATCTCTTTGACTCTCTGTTACCCCTCACAGCCACAAGATGTTTAACAGGAAAACAAAACCAGTATCCTACCTCTTTGATATGACACATTTGTCCAACTACTGGGGTTGTGATGGCAAACCAGCCAGAATGTAAGTGTATTGTTATTCTCTTCATGCCACCGAAACTTTACTTTAATTGTGAGTACATAAGACAAGACAAGTATTGTAGTTTTAGATTTATTTATTTTTCATGATCTTTTTTAAGATTTGAAAAAAAAATGTATTTTTAGGTGTTTCATTGTTCTGGAAAGGTTCATATCAGTCTATAACAACAGTGTTTGTACTCTGGGTTTTAGATACCACCACACTGGCCCAGTCTCTGGATTTTTCGCCCTGAGAGAGAGTCTGGCAATTCTTGCTGAGAGGGTAAAGGGACATTTCATCATTTTTGTAGTTACTTTACCGAAAGACGTTCGAAGCTTTTCTTTATGTTGTCTTTACAATTATTTACATTACAATATGTTTGTCAAAATCTTGTTTGTGCCAGCACCTTCTTCACACATTCTATTTTGCAGCAGGGAGTTTGGCACAGGTGCGAATTGAAAGCTGTGCACTCACAATCTAATTCTGGGGACCTAACAGGCAAATCACTTTTATTGGCAGCAATATGTCAACTTCTCTATTTAAACTACTATTATAACTCAAGTGAGGAAGAAGTAGTGTTTTAATTGTGCTAGAAAATGGACATAACTCTCTGAATTTGCATGTTGGCCTCTAACTGCTTGTCTGATTATCCCGTAACTCCATTGCTCTTTGTCTCCCTCTAGGGGCTGGAGGAGTCCTGGAAGAAACACAAGGAGGTTGCAGCCTACCTGTACAGAGGACTGGAGGACCTGGGTCTCAAGCTCTTCATCCCTGACCGGGTAAAACAGACATAAAAAAACAACAACTACCTGCTAGTTTGATTTGAGTGATTTGTGCAAAAGAACAACAAAACACATCAAATAGCTGCAAGAAACAAAAGCAAAAGGACAAACACTAAACAAGAAGTAATCTATAATTCTATCTATCTATAATCTATATTATATCTCTTAGACACAGGACTGTTTATGTTACGCTACAACTGACCAGCATTCCTCATTGGTGTTGACCTGTTGTGACCTCGGTCCTTTCGTGACATTTCCTGCAGGACTTGAGGCTTCCCTCCGTCACCACCATTGCTATCCCCGATGGCTACGAGTGGAGGGAGTTGCTGGCCTACATGATGAAACACCACCAGATGGAGATGACTGGAGGCCTGGGCCCTTCCATCGGCATGGTAGGTTGCTGCTTTTATTTCAACCTTGTACAGTGGACAAATTAATGCTTTTAAGAATTGTGGCCATGGTCATCAGCTGTTCTATATTTAACTCAGCATCAGTCTCAGCATGTCAGTAGCGGCGGGTGATGTTTTAAAAGAAATTCCTTTCCCTAAAATAAACACTGAACAAATGGAACCAGTCCTGGATATTATGTTTCCATAAGAAATACTAGCCACCTTCATTCCCAATATAACATTAATTAAACCAGACATCCAGACCAAACCAATTGGAATGGTTATAATAAATGCAATGTCATCAATTTGGTGTCTTTACAGCTCTCTGAGTCACTGCAGGCTCTGATACACTGTACTTTTTCTTTTCATTAGGTGATGAGGATTGGATTGATGGGATACAACTGCGAGAAGACTAACGCTGACATGGCACTGCATGCCTTGGCAGACGCTCTCAAGAACTGCAAGAAGAGCAAGGCTTAACAGACCAGTGCATACATTTTGGGGGGGGGGGGTTCTGTGCTTTTGACTGCAGAGATTTTCTAAATTACTGGTCAAGTTATCTGTGGTATAAGTAGACTAATTCTGAAATAAAGGAGCATGTGATATATACTGACGGCACTGAAAAATGTCAATAAAGAGTGTGTTATTTTATCAAACACTTCACCTGCCTCAATATGTGGTAACAGTGAGAAATTAGCTGCAAAAGTATAAAAAAGTTGGCCCCAGGCCTATTTAGATTTGTTAAAGGTTATTTTGCATTTCTGTAGCGCTTAACCGTCTAAAGTACATTTCCCAAGATTCTTTGCTGATAGGGCCATATATAAAACTACGTCACACTCAATCAGCTCAATGCAGTGTTAAGCTTAGTGACATTTAATCTTGTACTTCTGCCCGATGATTTTATGCATTTATACTTGTTTGACTGCAGTTTGATTTATTTATGGCGTGTCCTGAAAGTCACACAGGTAGGATAAGAGTTAAATTTTGAATTTAAGAACAAGAAATGTTACATGAACGAATGTCAACTGTGCTAGCTGTTTCGCTAACGTTAAATGTCACGGTGGTCGCAGGCTGACCAACGGCCAACTTTGTTGATTCAGAGGTTAGCTGCTAAAGTATCTATCTAGTTGCTTTTAGCTAAATAATGTACAGTGTGTTATTAAAAGTAAAATGTGTCCTCAAGTTTCTGACCCGTTTTTACAATCTGGTACAAGGAACATTAACGTTAGCTTCTTCTGTGATAGTAAACGTAGCCACCGGACATATTCATCCACCTCAAAGAATGAAGCCTGATTTTTGTGTAAAAATAAATAAATAATAATAATAATGATGCTGAGATTATAGCCTCTTGTTTGAAAAGTTTAGATTTCCATATCACTGCGATGTTACAGTCACCTTCCTCTGTTTTGCACAGAATCGTCTTCTTCTGGTTTCTTCCGAATTTCGATCACGTCGTAGCATTACTTACTGCCACCTAGGGGTTTACACCGGGTAGCTCCAAACTCTGCTGCTTGTAGCTAAAGCAGCTAAAGTGAGACGTTTGAAACACGAACCCTAAAGTTTAAAGAGTAAATTGCTTGACGGTGAGACAGTGTTTTGGTGATAATGACAATATTAACAATAAGCTCCATTTCTACAGCTCAATTCATGAATAAAATGCTGCACAAAATAGCTTTAATTTCATTTAACTCTCAGTTTTAGAGAGTCCTGGTATTGTGTATCCTGGCTTACTGTCACACTGTCATGACACTTGAATGAATGGAGCCCGTGCTGGTCCTGCTATGCTGCTATGACAAGTCAAAATGTCTGCTGTGAAAAAGGCCTATTGGCGTCCAGTTAATTGTGACATAATTTAAGATGTATTTGTTTTTAGCAGTATTAATATTTACTCCAAATTATATGAAATTATCTCTTATTTGATAGTAAACCTATTCAAACTTAATGATGTCAAATTAATCAGTGTATTTGTGTATACATGTTGAATACTTATGGAATAATTTGTCTCTGTTTTTTTTAATGATAATTCAGCATAAACTGTTTGTGTGCTTTACCGTCAGTGGAGTTGAATCCAGTCCTTCTCCCTCTTGACTGGCTTCTTGGCACCTGGGAGTCGGATGAACCTGGGGAGGGCTGTTTTCCTACCATAAAACCTTTCCACTACATGGAGACTCTAAACTTCAGCCATGTGGGACAACCAGTCATCAACTTCATGTAGGCTGTTCATTGAGCAATCACACGTTAAAGATCAATTTAACACCAGGTTACAAGCCTTTTGTCAAGCCTGTCAGAAGTGAACTTTGTTGCACCTTGTAGCCACACCTAGCAGTGATGTCACAGGCCTTCATGACACCAGTATATCACTGCAGCAAGATGAGAAGTTAAACCACCAGTGGTCAGCAAAAGCAAGATTTTCAGGGGGTGTTATTGTTTGAAAAACTGGTAGCAGAAACATTATCAAAATAGCAATGCTAGATAAATTATTTTAGAGGGTGGATTCTTGCTTTGAGGTTTTCAAACAAGTCGTCTGAGCTTCTCTCCTATGGTTTAAATGGGTGTGAGTTTCAGGAAGCTGTGAGATGTTCTTTACTATGAGTGTTTGTGGTCTTTGTTACCCACTCTACCGTGAGTGATCAATTAACTCACAGTGCTTGCAGCAGAAAAATACCAGACCAAGCGGTCCAACAGTCAAAAAATTGCAATGCAGTCTTGAAAGAATTTAGTGAAGGATGCTTGGTCCTAGTGAAGGAAACTGTCTCATATTTGTCTATATTACACTAGCTAGATGTATTAGTCAACCTGAACCTTAGCTGGTGAAAATGTGTCAGTACAAAAGTAAAAGCTGTTCCTGATTCTTGTTGTTCAGAAATCACGCTGACAGCTGATTTCTCACTCTGGTTGCATTCAACAGGTTCAGTGCATTCCACGCAGAGACCAAGAAGCCTCTGCACAGGGAGTGCGGGTTCATTCGAATGCAGCCAGGAACCAACAGAGTGGCATTCATCATAGCACAGAACTCAGGTAGTGATGTCACTGGAAGGTACTCTTGTTTTTTATTAACCAGACTGCCACTTGTATGTCTTGAATATGTTGTAATGAGACCTGCGCCTGAGATCTTGGATTATGCTGAGATTACACGAGAAAAAAACTCAGAAAACTAGACTCAGTCCATATAATGTCATACTAAAATACTGCACAACATTCACGGTTTTAACATTAATTAGAATTTATATTTAAGAGTTTTAACATTTGACACTAATTTGACACTATACTCTACCACAGACAGCAAACTTGAACAAAATAACTGTATGACGAGGTAGCTACGGCAACTAAACAGGCAAGAGCACTAATGCATGAGAACTATGAGGACAGGAAGAGGGAGTGAGGCAATGTATGTACTCATATCTGATCTCCAGTCTGCAGAGAAGCCTAGTTTATACATTTCACCAAATACGCCTAAGAATTGTACAGAGTTGCATCAGGCTTCATGATCAAATGACCAGTTTTTGTTTCGCATCTATACTTCTGCCCATATGGGTTCTCTCTCGCGCTCTCTCTCTCTCTCTCTGCCATGTGGTTTTATCAACAAAATAAAAAAGATAATTATTTTTTTTCTCGCACTTTTCTGACTTTATAATCTTGTATATTCTGAGTTTTTTCTTGGAATATTATACCCTCTCCCCAGGCTTTTTACATAATAGCCCTAATACACCACATATCCGGGGCTCGATGCTCTCTATGAAACTATTATAAAACAATGAGAGCTGTACAGACGATAAACCACTTTGAAACCATTTTTTGGTTGCCTAAAGTACTTGACAAATGCTTTTTGCTTCTGAACAACGGAAATAACACTGTCCTGACTGTGCTCATTTTGTGCTGGTGGTGTAGTCCTGATATGGTGTGCACAGCACAGGAAACAACTGTTGCATTGCATCAAAAGCAGTCTATAACATTTCATCCCCTCTTTTGTGTTTTTGCACAAGTTTTTACTTTTAAACTACATTTTAGTCTTGTCTTTTTTTTTGTCAAGAACATGTTGATATTGTCACAGTTGGTGTTTAATGACGTTGCGGTCTCGTCATCATCTTGACTGAGTCATAGAAAACAAGGTCGTTGACGAACACATTGTCATATTCCTGCTTCGTGAAATTAACACCATGTCTACATACACACTGTGTTACTACTCATACTCACATGTTTTGAGTCCAGTGTGTGTTTTTGTGCAGGTCTGGTGGAGATTGAGGAGGGAGAGCTGACAGCACAGCGGCTGAACCTGCAGAGCCAGGCTTTGGCCAGAATCTCTTTCGCCAGGGAGCCACACGTACAGCAGGTAATCATCCTTCATATTAATTGATAATACGTTTTTTGCTCCTTTTGTATCACAGTGACTGTGCTTGCTTTTCTCCATCTTTCAGATTTGTAGAGTGTTTCACTTGCGACCAGATGGGAGGCTTGAGCAGACAGTTTCCATGGCAACAGACAACCAGGCACCGATGCAGCATTTGCACATCACCTACCGTCGGTCATCTTGACGCAACAGGCCAGCAGGCTTCTTGTACTTGTACATAGAAGTACCTCGGCCAGTGAGACGGATGTACCAAGATGTACCAGTCAAATGTAAAAAGATTAAAGGAGCCCTGTGGAGTTCTCTTGTAAACAAACAAAAGTTACATTGTGTTATTCACCAAAAAGCATTGTGTTCCCTTGAGGTTCCTTCCTTATGTGAAGCACTTTGTAACATGGGTTTAGAAAAGTGCTATATAAGTAAAGGTTATTTTAGTTCAGTTACGCCAAAGGAAAAGTTAATTGCTTTTAGACAGTCAAGATTATTTCATAATAAAGCTGCCCAAGTGTCAAATCAGTGGGATAAAGTGTCAAAGTTAAAAACACAATGTACACAGTACATGGGTAAAGATTTTAAGTTTATTATGGATTTTTACAAAAAAAAAGTTCAAACAATAAATTAACACAAAGTGACAACCATCAAGCATACCACACAGACATCCTGAAGACTAATTATAGTGGCAGTCTTTATACTGCAGTGGCTTCAATTTTGAAAGTCTCAATCAAAAAAATCAAAAAATAAAATCATAAATAAACTATTTTTTTAAAAAAAATCTGTACCACAAAAATATGTGGAGACGGTCCGTACCATTCCTCTGTGCTTAAGGTCTTTGGCCAAAAATGGGCAAAATTAGACCCAACATTTTCTTGGTCAATGGTGCAGCAGAGCAGAACAGTTTGGGTCATATTAGGAAGGAGACACCGTTTCTGCTTTGATAAAGTACAATGGTGTGAATCAAGCCCACGAAGTGTAAGCAGTCGATACCACCAGATATCACTCTTAGGTTTAAAGTGAAACACATTTGCTTCATCATCTGATATCTTTTCAGACTCAGGACTCAGAAAACTAACAAGACAGCCAATTGAGCCTCAGTTTTCATTACAAACAATGCTTTCACCTTCATTACTCTTTCAGTAGTATTTTCTGAGACAACCATCATATGAAAGCATTGAACAGTTTATCTCACGAGGGCACAGACCCTCCCACTGCCCACATTAAACACCATCGCACATTATGGTTACAACACTGGAGAACCCTGGTTTACTGCAGCAGTGTGGGGAATATGTAGAAGAGGCGGAGTGACATAAACGCGCTCCATTGTCATTTATGCTTTTAAATATCAGTAACTACTCTTTGGATGAAGGGTAATCACACAAACATGATGCTGATGAAACATTTGTTGATGGCCATTCAGCGCCAGACTGATATCTGCTGTCCTCAGTATGAGAAGTCTGACATTTCAATCTCATATATCCAGCAATGATGATGATGATGACTCCTGTGCGCTTTTCCCCGGCTGTTCATGGTTCCTTCATGATGTAGACGTACACTGTAGTGAGGAAGTACTTCAGGGACTCCATGGCAGAGGACAGCCAGTGGTGTTCAGGGGTGAGGTCCTTCTTCACCACACATTTTGAAATCTCTGCCTGAAAAACAGACATTCAAATTTTAAAATTTAGACAACAATGAAACATCACGCCATAAGTTTAATGTTTTACAGCCTCATACATTCTAAATATTATAAGAGGAGACATGCACTTTTTCAGATGACTTAGCTGGCAGCTCTGCCTCAAAATAAAGTGTTTATCAAAAACAAATTACGGAGAATGGCAGCACAATAGCGGTGGTAAAAAACAAACAAAAAAAAAACAGGCTACAAGCCTACAGTCACACTAGCAGCTCTGTCGGGCTGTAGTCCTTTCAGCTGAATGCCAACATTAGCATGCTAACATGCTCACAAAGATAATGCTAACATGCTAAAGTTTAGCATATTCTTTACCATATTCACCATCTTAGTTTAGCGTGTTAGCTAAAGTTAGCTTAGTTGTTTTTGATGAGAATGCAATAAAAAAAAGTATTGGGTGAGTTAACGGATCACCAAATAATTACAGTTCATCCCGAGAGGAACCGTGTATGTCTGTACCAACTTTTATGTTGCTGCAATATTTCAGTCTGGAGCATTGACTGTACATAAAGATGGACGACATGAGAGCTCCCCAAATGTGAAAACAAAACATCTCGATCACCCCCTGGTGATGGGATGCAGTATAGGTCATAAACCCCTCCTCCTTAATGATTTCAGGTAGGACATGGGCCAAACTAAAAAATCAAAGTACACCTTAAATACATTTTTGTCAAAGGTGGTTTCTGTCATTTTAGGTAGCTCTTATCATGTTCAAGTGTTCATTTTTCTGATCAGTTTGGTTTTAATTAGTTGTTTGATGCTATAAAAAGAGGGTGAAACGTCATGATTGACAGATGATTCCTGCTCGCAATTGGGTGGGCAGGTGTATGGGCGGGAACTTGATAACCACTGCTCCACTGCCCGATGATGTCACCAGCGCAAGATGGCAGCGCTCATATCCGGGATATTTTGGGTTCACTTTTGTACAGTGGGAGGAAGTGGAGACACGTCATCCATCTTTATCTATGTCAATGGTCTGGACCAAAATAGTGGAACAACTAACAGATTGCCATTGCCGTCCGTAGAGCGATGCACTAGCATGGCTGAATATGAAAAAATATTTTAAAAGCTGATGAATAACCTCGTGTCTCCATCATTTTGGTGAATTATACACATCAAATGTTACACACTGACGAAAGCTTCACACTTAAAAAATGTCCGTAGTTTTTTCAGCCTATTAGCTGTACATAAAATTCACCAAAATGTTAAGACATTCTTTCATTTCTTCATTTTAATCATTGGGGTGCCGTCTTTCTACTGAATTTGCTTCAAAAAACTTTAGTTAGTAAAAATATATATTTTTTGCTGTATTTTAACCAAGAGTGGGTCGTGGAAACAAATATAATAACTGCAAATCTTTGCACCAGATCAGCCAACAGGAAGCTACAGTATGTTTCTATGTAAGCGACCATCAGATTATATGTAAATCCTCTAACTCGGATTATCAGTTTATAAAACCAAACTGAGCTCTCGTTTAAACAAGATAACAAGATAAATAAGTCATCTAGCTTCAGCAAAGTTATTTTTTTTTTCTCTCTGCCGTCTCAAATGTCAACTTTTCCCCAAATGCCTCAGTAATCAGTAACTCAGTAGGCTAATCATGCAACAGCATTAATCATATTGAAATCAGAGAAAAACATTATTTAGGTAGTGCTAATGGGAAAATGCAACATTTCTTTACAATGCTGCTCGTGCATCATGTCTTTAGGTACTCATGAGTATCAGCACATACAACAGCGGTCACTCACCCATCCTCCTCGTCTCTTCAGCCAGGGAACTAAAAACTTGCGGACAAACTGGCCCAGACTGTCCACTAAGATGTGAACTGTGGTTGGATGGCCTTGTCTGACACAATCCACTGCCAGGGCTCCGGCTACTGCATACATGGACACCACCTTACCCCACGTTATACCTACAGCCAGAAAACACACACATCACTGGGTTATGTTTTCTGTCTTTATTTGTATGTATGGATAGATGTGCAATCGCTGATGGTCATCATTAAATTAGTATTCATAGATTCTGGATTTATCATCAAGGGATAAGATGCAAGTTTAACTTTTTTTGTGAAACTCTTCTTTCCTGTTCATGGCATTAACACCAAACCAAACACACACAAACACATATTGTGTGACCTGACACAAAGCGTGCGGGGCAGTCGGTGGACCTTGTACTGAAATAAACCATAAAAATACCAGGTTTAAGTCAACAAACCAGTGCATTTGTGTTAATGTAGCTGATAGCACGTCTCACTGTGCCAGTTGTAAATTAAAGAGGGTGAGACTGTTGCCTTGCTGATGATGATGCTGATGGTGACCACTGATGCAGTTTCTACTGTAGGAGGTCAACAGTTTCAGAAAATGATTTTGCATTCACCACAAGGAAGCAATTGAGAGTTCTACGGCTGAAAAAGGCCAGTTCTTTGTCTTACTTCCTATCTAATCAATCCAGTCTGATAATTAAGGGCATCCGGCCATTCCTAGGTACAGTTTCCAGGGCAGTGGGGATTGTTATAACGACCGTCAGTGATGGAGTGCAGGGCTTAAAGGTATTAGCCTCCTTTGGCCAGCTTGCATTGCCCTGACTGTTCCTCAGGGCTGGCCCACAGCGTCAGACTGTGGCTATAAGGGGATAGAGATCTGGGCAAGCTTAAATGAGATAACCATCCATGGAAGCAGTCAGAGTACGTCACATCTCACTCCCTACTGAGAAGCACGCCAAGAATAGAGACGAGATTGTCAAGGATAAAGCTGGAGGAGAGGAGGGCGGAAAGAGAAAGAACAGAAGCGGGAGGAAGGCAAAGATAGATGGAGGAGAGACAAGCCATGTTGATTTTACTGAGACCGCAGTACAGATGGCCACTCATGATTCGTAGAGTCACTGGATATTCTCTTTTGTGGTCTCTACATTCATGTTACACTCTTGGAAGCATGCCAAAAAGCCAAGTATGCAGTTATAAAACAAATTCCCGGACAGCAGGAAAAAACAAACTTGGATGCGGTTTTCTATTTATAGCCAGGTTTGAACCCGTCCCAGAAGGCCAGGGCAGCCTGGGTTCACCAGTTTGTTATTCTTCAGGAGGAATCCCACGCCGTTTTTCAATAACTGCATCCCTGTGACGTCAAAACAAGCACAAACTTTGCCAGAACACAGGCATGAAAATTATATCATGCGAGTCCGTTTTTGATCTTTTCTGGAAATGTGCCATTTTTAGTTGTGCATCACACTGTGGTCAAACCATTGAATCTATCCCAAAGGCTCATAGAGAGGACAAGGGCTTTTGTTTTTTGGATACTTTGAAATGTTAGTGCTGCTTTGTGTACAAAGCACATCTGTTGTCAAGACAACTGAAAATAAGCCCAAGAGCCAGAAAAAACAAGTCAAGACATTACAGTCTGAAAGGGCCTTAACACAAGTCAAGTCAACATCTAGCTAGACTGGCAAAACCAAACTCCTCCGTCTAGACAAAGATTTCACCAGAAACCATTTAAAGCTTATTTATTCTATTATGTTACTAATTCACAACTCACTCAGGAGAATCCGTTAGACTTAAATGTGACATAAATCAGGAAATAACTTCTGTGGTAGTGCGTATAGTGTAAATTAAAGTCTACCATTGCAAATTACAGCAAGTCACAGAATAAAACATGCTTGTGTCAGACCTTTACCATTCTTCAAATAAAACTCCTCGCTCCTGCAGCCATGCTAGCAGCTCTGTGGGGCTACAGCAGTGCTTTGAGCTAAATGCTACAATATGCATGCTAACATGCTCACAGTGGCAATGTTAGCATGCAGTTGTTTTGCAGGTGTAATGTTCAACATGTTCAGCATCTTAGTTTCGCCTGCTAGCATGCTAACATTTGTTACATTTGCTACACAAGTAGAGCTCAGGGTGATGTCATTAGATTTACAGCTATTAAAGTATTGGACAAGGAGATATTTGGACCTGGTGACGGCACTAGATAAAAGAGCTTGGGATCATTAAATTGATTACAATTGATTTTACAATGATTCACCCAATCACTCTCAATGAAAAAACTTCTCAGCTAAAAGAGCCTGATGGAACCTGCAGAGGGACACCTGTTTAATGGCGGTAACTGCCTTCAACAGCGGTCTGAAATACTCCGGAGGTGTAAATCACTTCACCTCTAATTTGGCTGAAGACTACATTTTTTGGATAGCATACAAGGTGCTACATCCTCATCCTCACCACCCTCAGCAGCAACCGTGTGTACCTGTTGAGAAGATCTCTGTTGCCACGCCGATGAAGGCATCTGAAACCATGCTCTCCATGGCAACAGAAATGTTGAGCTGCCGCGCTACGTTCCTGTACAAGCTGGGCTGTATACACTCCAGCTCGTCGCCTACGTAACAGAGGAAGAGCAAAAAAAAAAGAAAAAGAGAGGCATCAAAAGTCTGTTCGGAAGATCGCAGTTAATCTCAGTGAATGACATAGAAACCAAAACACAGATTTGGCTTAAACCAATTATTTAAACACTCTGGGTTATACAAACTATCAGATAATTTTCAGATTTACACTGTTCTTCTACTGGAGAGCGGTCAGGATGTTAAAGTAAATCATGTACGTCTCTGCTGGCAGCTCTTGAAAAGACACAGGGTACTTTAGCTGCTGCCTTCAGTGAGTCAAGTCCCATGCTCATCATAGCTTGAAATAAACAGCATAGTATACATAAATCATTTGAAGGGTCAAGACTAAAGGGTTATTCAGTCAAGTTTCTTGTGTCTCAATTATCTGTTCCAGCTCTGTTGAGTCATCTCCGTTCTCAGCCTACTATTTTCTAAAAGTAGATTAGAAGCCGTGAAACAGAGGATCCAATTTTTATTTTTTAAATTAAAAAAAATTGAAATAATTATAAAACATAATACAATAAATTAATAATTAATAAAAAAAAATAAAAAAATATTTCTCAATGACAGTATTTTTTTTTTAAGCCTTAATTTTCTCATGAGATATACTGCATTTACAATCATGGAAAACATCTGGCTCATATATTCCATCATCCACCAGCCGGTGTATTTTTGAGACCCAGACCCAAATAAAAAATACAGAGCATCCAAAGCAGAGCGTCTACACATTTCCTGTCTTTCGACTAAAAACAAAGTTGGGGGTTAAGACACAGACAACCACAATGTTCTTGTGACTTGCATCTCTCTCCACCATTTTCTGTCATGTCTCTATTGTCTATAAATGGTATAAATAATATTGGTATGAAAATGCCCCCCAAAAAACTTTAAATGGATATAGTCTGAGGACTGGGCAAGCACTCTCTTAGCCTCATCTAGATTTTTTTTTTTAAATGTTTAAACTATGCTAATATTAACATTTATGTTCAATATTAAGACTGAAATGATCATGAAGCCATGGCTTAATTGTAGACCTGTGGTAGCTGTGATAAATGACAAACTGGAAGAAATTAAAGAACAAACTGTAATGTGTGTGTGAATATATGAGGTTCAAAGTACTCAAGGAAATACTGACCACACCCTGGTTTGTGCATATATGTTGATTTAAGATATTTGTGGAGGTTTTTCTTACCAAGACAGAGAAGAACCAAAGACACCTCTGTGAGTGCTGCATTTGAGGGGGAGAGGTTGAGTTCAGTTTTGGACCATCCCAGTCCGTTCAGGTTGAGCCTGGACAGTATATAGTCCCTGCACAAGGCTTTAGACTGGGACACCAGTTCCTTCTCAGTCAACGCGCGGTCAAACACATCCAGGACCTCTGCAGCAAATACAGAGGACCGCCGCAGGACCTCCATGTCCTCCTGCAGGGGATCTGGGTCAGAGAGTGTCTGACCTCTTCGGATCAGCTGTGTCTTGGCGTGTCCTCTCTTTATCCCGGAGGAACTAAGTTAGACGATGTGGCATCTGTGGGGAAGGAAAACCCTTATTTAGAGGCAGCAGATCAGTTTTCTAGCCATGTATTAATCCTATAATGTTTCTGTCAGACAAGGACAGAGACAAAAGATGCTTTAAATACAAACTTTGGTACTAAAAAGTGCTAAAAAAAAATTTTAAAAAAAAAAGCTTGACTGATTATATTATTAAACATTCTGCATACAGACACCAGACTCTAAAACTTACATAAGAATATGATGGAGGCGTTATTGTTGTGAGTCACATGGTGGGATAGTCAAGATATTGCTACACTTCTTGGATTATGCAACACCAAGCTGATACCACAAGATGACAAGGGAACTATATTTGCTGCGAGGACAGAAACAGCCCTGTCTTGATTTGAGAGAAAAAACACACGAAGCATCCGTTTTTCAGTGTAACGTGAAGGAAACCTGACATGTCTCACCTGAAACGTTGTGTTCACATTGGGATGCCCCCTCCAAATTAATCAGAAAACCTCTCCGCGCAGCCAGAAAGAGCCCGAAAAAGTCACAGGAAAACAGCTCGTCTCCTTGCGAGAGAAACTATTCTAGACCATTAAGAATCCATTAGGCGAAATTCTGTCTCGGGTCTCATTTCCAACAGAGCTGCAGGTCTGCTTGGTCCACTTGTTTCCTCGGAAAAAGGACCAACTGAGGCGAGGGACGCAGTTAGAGGCCGCCTACCTGTTGTTCCACCTTCCCATTGGCGCTCAATGGACGCGTTGGTTTTACGGTGAGGGAAAGCCCGGAGGAGGGGTTTGACGCGTTCCTCCCAGCCACTTAACAAGGGAGACCTCACCACGGCGCATAGAGGGAGACAGGTCAAATGCACTTATATTTTCATTCACAAATCTGGGCAGACTAATCTGAAATATAACTCTTTTCTCGTTACATTTTTAATATGTCATCAATTCGTTTGGGTCCTGTCCTGCTTCAAACATTTTAGAGGTTACCAATGCAGTCTCACATGTGAGTAATTAAAATGGAGTTTCCAGGTACAGGTGTATGACTCTACAGCTGATCTCCTGCCAGGGTTTATGTAAGTGTTCCTCACTGAGGCCCAAAGTGTCACACTTCTAATCCCGTTCAGAGCTCATAAAGATAAGTGTCCTACTCTGCACTGACACAAGTGTATTGGGCTTCGTGCTCTAGAATCAAGTAGTTTAATTGTTTTTGTTATGGTAATTTTAAAAAATAAAGTTGTAAATAAATGGGTGCTACATAGATCTTATTTTAAGCAAAGAAAACAAGTCAGAGAAAAGAGTTATGAACAGTGGTGGACCCAGGCTGTCTCTGGGGCAGGGGCGAAAAAAAATAAATTGGGCACCAGCTGCATGTGGTGGGGCAACAGCAAACCCTAGTGAAGATTAGAATTATTTTAAAATTAAAATTGTATCATAGGCTCTATTATGTGACTCAGATTTAAAGTATAACTGTAATAAAAACTGAGAAGTATTTAACAATTTAGAGGTAAATAGGCTCTAACTCATTTTCTCGAATGTAGGGCAGCCTGTATGGCACTGCATCACATTTTCACCTTTACTTACTGACATTGACAAAATTATTAGATTAGTGCACATTTTAAACCCATGTTGTTTGATGTATTTTACCATTTAGACTTTCTAGATGTTCTAGAAGTTGCCATTATTTTCCATTTTCAGTGAATGAAATGGGACTGACATTTGACTGTAATGAGCTCAAGTTACAATAAGGAAACCCAGTGGTGGAATGTAATTAAATACATTTATTTACTGTACATAAGTACACTTTTGAGGTAATATTGTACATTTTAATCCACCACATTTGACAATTTTAGTTACTTATTAATAATTACTTTAATAATACACAATATAATGGGAAATGGAGTTGCAATTTTACAATAAAAAGGTTTTACCTGCAATTGTCCTCTCCTTTGAGAAGAGAGGAGGGTAAATAACAATTTATTGAATGTTTTTATTAAAAGGTTTTTTTTTATTAACATGATTTTATTCATTTTTTAAATTTAATTGTTATTTCCTGATGTCTGTGTTTGTTTTTTAGAGAAAGAAGAAAAGAGGAAACAATTAAAGAAGATAATGTGAAGAGACAAGAAAAAAAAAAGCAAAAATACAGGAGAAACAATAAAAGAGGAGAAGAGGTGGGAGATTTTGGCTCTGTTATGTAAAGAAAACATCTAAAATGTATTTAATTAAATGATATTTGTTCTTGATATTATATATTGAGTTGCTGCATCTGAGTCAATGTACAGTGGCCGAGAGATCTCAACACACTGCAACTTGCATGCAAATAGACAAAACACTAGCAAATAAAGAAAACATCGTCATTAATTTGACAACACGTGCGCTGCAAACACTCACAACACAACCAAATAGAGAAACACTGCAAGTAGAACAGATGACAACGGATATTGATGTTTCTAGGGGACACTAAAAAGTGATGGACACATGGGACACGCTTGTTTTGTGACCATTTGTAACTCTCAAAGTTATTGAAGTTTGCTACTCATCAGTGGTGTTGAAAGTTATTCTCTTTATTTTAATATCGTGATGGCTCAATGTGTTTTTCGTGGTATTATTTGAATTGGCAGGCTAATAATAAGCAAAATGCAAAGGCTAGGTTAACAACAGATATCTGCCACCAGCTAATATCTGACTCATGCCATCATGACATTAAAATAAAGAGAAAAAACTTACATTTTAGTAAGACACGGGTATCACGTGTGTCCATCACTTTTTAGTGTCCCAAAGAAACATCCATATCTGTTGTCATCTGTGCTACTTGTAGTGTATTTCTCTAGGCTATTTGATTGTTGAGTTTGCATTGCATTTCTCTATTTGGTTGTGTTGTGAGTGTTTGCAGCATACGTGTTGTCAAATTGATGAAGATGGTTTCTTTATTTGCTAGTGTTTTATCTATTTGCATGTGTTTTCTTATGTTGCAGTGCGTTGAGCTCTCGGCCACCAGACCCTATTTATGACAGTACCAATGTGCAGTAAGTTAGTACATTTACTGCAATCAGATTTTTTTTAAATTATACTGATAATCAGAAAAATTTTAAATATCAGACCAAACCAGACCAATAATCATGGCCAACCTCTTGTACTTTTGATACTTAAGTACATTTAATATCACATACTTTTTCTCAAGTAATATAATATATTGTTACCTCGTACAGTTATTACCTCGTACACCTGGTGTTAGGTTGTTTGTAGTTAACTGTTTGGCCTCCGAGTGTCGCTGTTACTCACTTTCTGTTGACGTCAACACCGTTTTTTTCTGGGTTTATTTGACTATTTCTTCAAGATTAGACACAGATCCAGCCCCACAGCAATATAAAAAATACAACACAATAACATTTGAAAGTAGTGTTGATAATTAATAGACCCCCCCCCCCCTCCATAGTCTGATCCTTGTTATCAATATCACAATGATAGCATTTACACAGTTCATCAAAAACAGAAACAAATAAATCATAAGTTTTCATTCTGTTATGTTATTAAGAACATTCGCTTTTGTGGCTAAAACGGCTAAAAACACACAAATAATCTACTTGACTTTTATTATCGTTATTATTATTGTTATCATTAACCTCAATTTGCCTACTTGTCAAAACTCCGGTGAAACTTCGGGGCTTATACAGAAAATAAACATACATAGACACTGTGAATAAAGCCACTGGGATTAAACCTGCAATCTCTAATCCAGAATTAGTGAATACATTTCAAGTTTATAAAAAAGAGAAACTCAAACCAGTCATGTTACTTAAAAAAAACTGTCTTGTTTTATTTTATTTTTTTTCATCTTGGAGATGTTTCAGTCGTTAAAATATTGGTGGGTGTGTTTCTAAAGGAAAGTGTGACTGTAAAAGAAAACCTCGCCCCCTTTTGAGCCAGCATTCAGTCGTTGAAAGGAGAAACCTCAACTTTCAAATATGAACACAGATTATCCTTTTTCTCGGCTGTCAGGTTCAGAGAGTTTAACAGCCGTTAGAAATAAAGTGATTTTTTTTTGGTTTTTGGTCCGACAGGTTGGTCAAGAAATGAATGAAACATAGTGAGGTTGTGAATTATGAAACACAGTACATATAGAACCTGACAAGTCTGCTATAACCAAACAAGGAACCTAGTGTTGTCTCACTGCAGCGAAGAGTGATGAAGTACCAGATTCCAAAAATGTCAGTGTCAGTAAGAAAGCAAAAAGTGAATTTATGACTCCTGTTTGGTAACCTTAAATTTCATAAACTCCCACACCGAGAAATGCACGTCCATTTATTCATTCGTTCATTTTCAGCAGCCAAGCTTGGCGGGTCACATCCAGAGGCATTCATGCGGTCTAATTCTTTGCAATTGGCTAATTGAGGACGACCGGTGTGCCTCGAGACGGCTGTCTATTCTCTAGGTATGCTGCCCTGCGGAGAACTATGGTCCATGGACAATGTTTTGTTGTTTAGTTGTTTGTTACTTATTTGATCAATTTATTGGGCAGAACCTAGATTTAGTTTATGTTAAACTGTCACAAGACCAAGAAGAACAGGGAGTGTGTTATGAAAAAAAAACAAAAAACAGCTGACTGTGTGGTTTGAAACAATGACAGCAGCTGTCAAAAAACAAATGACACATTTTATTCATGCTTTGTTCTATTCCGCACATTTTAGGGGACAAACAGTGGCAATATTTGGTTTAAATTTAATATATAGTTTTTCCAACCACTAATGGATGGGCTAACTGTTACTATCCAGATCCTTTTAAGACACTAGTGGCTCTGCAAGAAACCAGTGCAGCTTCTCCTTTGCCAAAACACTTGTTGTGTACATAGCTTTAGTGAAACTAAAGTCAAACTTAACTATTGTATATGTTAATGAGCTCAGTTTCTCCTTTAAGATTTCGGTGACCTCGGGTAAGTGAGACTGACAGCTACACCTTTAAGTGGCCTTTTAGTAGCCACTAGTTAGGCCTTCTCTGATGTGCTACCAACAACATGCATAAATGTTTAAAGTGCATGACACATAAGCCCCAAATGCAATAGCTGGTGTTTTCTTTTTCCCCGGAATTTACTGATGTGACAAACTGTCTTACACAGGAATTGTATTTCACTCTAAATATCCAAGTGTGGCCCTGCGTTCAGGCATCCTTTTAGCTTTTCCAATGAATATTTACCAGATTGTGTTTGCATTTACAATTTTGTGCATTAATCACACACTTCAATGATTTAATGTCTATGGTTTTATCATGCCTGCACTTCATCAAAGAGCTGCCATGTGCTTTAAACTGTCAAACAATATGTAAACACACAGTGGTGGTTCTTGCCTCCTTCCTCCTCTGTCTCTCTCTTTCTGTCCCGTACGCAAATTCCTTTCATTCCAGCCCAATGTACTTGTGGAGGAGTACGTTTCAAGGTTCATGCAGGCCTCACGCCCATCGTTGTCAGTGCTTGGGGAACAGGTAAAACCAGAGGCACAGGAGAGCATGTCATAGCTGCAAGGGTTTGACTGCAACCCAGCCTCTGTGTCACACCACAGGAAGGGATGGGCAACGCAAAATGAGATGTTACGGTTGATATTTGATTTCACCTTTAGCCTAAATCATGTTTGAGGAACATTTTCTCCATAAAAGTGACACGATCAAATCTTCTTCTTTTTTCATCGGCACAAGCAGCATCTGTCCTTTTAAACTATTCACACATTATGGATTTTATTAAATGTTTTTCATTGCCCAAACATGGAGCCAATCACCCTTGGGTCTTGTTTCTTTAACCAGGGCCTGTAACTCTCTGACACCATCCCCTGCACTACCATTGATGAGGCAGTCCAATCACAAACAGGCCAAGTGAGGATAGGAAGGTGGAGCTTAGCACTGAAACAGGGTGTGGTTCTGAAACTAGCACGGTCTGTAGTAGTGCCTGGTGGTTTAAAATGAGTTGAAAGATCCCAGTCCCATACTTATAATAGCCAGCCTCTCGCTTTTACTCATCTCCCTCTTGCTCCCTCTCTCAGTGTTACCGGTAGGACTTTCAGCTCTCGTTGGATATCACACAAAAACCATAGATATTTGAGGGCAGCTGGAGAACACCACCCACAGAAGTGCTTTGCATGTGTCTGGGTTTCACTTGATCACTCTCACTTGGGTTGCTGATCTGCTGGATCCTCTGGATTGAGTGCTGCCTGCCCCGGCTGTGCAGCTGCTTTTCTCACTAACAGGAGTGAGTGCTGAGGACTTGTGCTCAGCAGGTGAGTCACTAACAACAGCAAGTATATGAGCAGTTTCATGGGGTTCATTTGTGTCTGTGCTGCTTCTGTAAAAATGTTTATCGACTGTTGTCTTTTGCCACACACACTTGCCATTTCACACTATATGATTTCTCTGGATTCAGGCAGCAAACTTTTTGCAGCTTTGTTCTGTAGTTTAACTCCCTGTAAATCCCCAATGAGGTTTTATCTTGATGGCATAGTTGGTTGGCTAGGCTAACGTAAGGGCCAAGTTCTTTGCCTCACCTGTTTGACTTGCTCTATTAGTCAGCAAGAGAGTATTTCATTGTATTTAGAATGGCAGCAGCGCTCAGATGTTTCATAATCCTTCATAAAACATCCATATAATATTTTTTTTAACTGAAGTATTGTTTTGTTTTTTTGCTTGATAAATAAATAAAACTTTTCCTTTTTTATTAATGAAGCTTTTTGAATCATTTTAGCTTACATGCTACACTTTGGAGTAGGCAGTAAAAAGCACCCAGTACAAATTTCTCCGTCTCTTTTTTTCAAACACAAGGGCACTCAGAGGTGTTTGATGAGCCTGTGCAGCTGTCTCCTGTTTATTCAGCCAGTGGGGGAAGCAGGTGGACAGTTTGCTTTGTAGCTCACCTGCCCAACCAACCTCACTTTCACCTCTGGTTTTTGACTCTCTCGTTTTTGTTTTTCCCAAGGGGTTTTAATAGGACGAGACGTAAGCAGTCACCATGCTGCGAGAAGCCGTATCAAACATTTTAAAATTCCACAATTATCTGCAGGCGAGAACTGGTAAGTAAAGCCGAGTTACGCCTCTGCTTTGTTTGAATATGAATGAATAACTGTTGATAATAAAAATAAAAAAATGCTGTGTATCAACTCCATCTCCCAGATGTCTGTGTATGTGTCATGCTGAGACAATGAGGAGGGTGTGTTTTTGTTCTCCACCAGATGCCAGAGTCAGAGACTACCCACTGATGCAGAGCCCCGTACAGATGACGTCCATTCTGTTGGCCTATATTTTCCTGTCGGTGTACATTGGACCTCGCCTGATGGCAAACCGCAAGCCCTTCCGTCTCAACACAGCCATGATTGTTTACAACCTCAGCATGGTTTTACTGAATGCCTACATAGTGTGTGAGGTAGATAAAATGACTGACAAGATGTGTTATTTTCTGTGAGATTCATTCCCTTACTCACTCTGTAAAAGATATTTTTTTTTTAAATATTTATTTGCTCTCTAAAACCCCTATTTCGTCATAATCCAGAGGGCTTGTGAAGCTTAAATAACAGCTGCTGATGTGTTTCTGACATCTAGTTCATGTTGTCTGGATGGGGCACCACCTATACGTGGAGATGCGACCTTATTGATACCTCAAATAGTCCACAGACTCTTCGGGTAAGCCTGTGAATTGTTCATTATTTGCCTCGGAGCTGAAGAGCTCTCACTTTCTCTCCGTCAGTTTACTCAACCTGTTGTGTCCTAAAAAAAACCCAACCTTTAGGCTAAGAACTGCTCTGCTCTAGATATTTAACAGCACTTCTCTTCTCTTTCTTCCCTCAGATGATTCGAGTGGCTTGGTTGTTTTATTTTTCAAAATATATTGAACTCCTTGACACAGTAAGTATTGCCTTTTTATAGTGACTTTTTTGTTAGTTTTTTTTGCAACATATCTTTAGTGCATGTTCACTAAAGGCTGGTTTGCTTTATTTGAGGCCTTCTTTGTGCTGAGGAAGAAACAAAACCAGATCACATTTCTCCACGTATTCCATCACTCCTTCATGCCCTGGACGTGGTGGTGGGGCATCACCTTGACTCCCGGTAAGGTTTATTCAGCATGATATCAATTTAAAACACTTAATAAATGACAAGCACATATTATGCATGAGCAAGGGATTTAATGGCTAAAAACCAAAGAAAAAGGAGCACTCCTGCACACTGTCCTTTTACTTGCAATAATTTATTTGTTTATTGTGTCTCCTATAAATTTGTACTGCAAATACAAAGTTTCGGTTCGGTTTACTGCAAGTTAAAGGACTGTGTGTGGGAATTTTCTATTCTCTTGTCCATGGATATTTCCTGTATGCACCTGTCTCCAAGAAACTGAAGGTGTGCATTAGACATTTTGGTCAAAATGTGAACACATCCAAAGAAATGAAAGTGCCAAAACAACAAATTGGGTATATAATTTTACAATCATAATCACGTTTGTTTTCCCCTCCATTTCTAGCTGGAGGAATGGGCTCCTTCCATGCCCTGGTTAATGCAGCTGTCCACGTTATCATGTATTTCTACTACGGACTCTCTGCTGCAGGACCTCGTTTCCAGAAATACCTGTGGTGGAAGAAGTACATGACCGCCATCCAGCTTGTATGTTCATTTAAAAAAACAAACAATTTATAATGAATAAATGCCTTTTTAGTTTTTCACCATGGATCTGGGTAACAAGCTGTCCTTTCCTGTTGTTTGACAGACGCAGTTTGTTCTGGTCTCCATTCACATCAGCCAGTACTATTTCATGGAAAAGTGTGACTACCAGGTTCCCCTTTGGATCCACCTCGTTTGGATGTACGGCATCTTCTTCTTCCTCCTCTTCTCCAACTTTTGGATACAGGCCTACATAAGAGGCAAGCGGCTCCCTGCCACAAAGGAGAGGGCAAAACAGAACGGCTCAACCAGTGAACCTATCGCTGTGGTGGCCAATGGGAAACACTTGGAGAATGGGAATGCACACCACCACACCAACGGCAAAGTCCTCCTGGGCAAAGTAAAAGAAATCTAACTTTGTGACTCTGGAAATGAGAAGGAGGCTCTGTAGAGTTACCTTGAATATGTCATTCGACATTCATATCTAGAAGCATATTGGAAGAGCACAGGTTTTGATATGCTACTTCTAAAGTTCATAATTTCTATTTAATCTTAGTTTTTCTTGTGCACACTTGTTGGGATATGAATGTCATGTCGATGGTGATCTCTACTCGCCACATTGTGTTTGTTAGTTGTTGCGAAAAAAATCTGTAAACTGTGATGAACTTTGTATGAACACATTTGGTGCTCATTTTCTCACTGATAGTATTTTCTAACTCGGGCTTGACTCACACAAGCTAGACCCACACTACCAACTGTTTAGCTGGCATGGCTTTGTTGCTCGGGGGTATCACACAGTTTCCACTGAAGGCTAGCACATATAAATAACTACTACAAAGTTCGTAAATGTCAAATATTTAGGGTTTTTTTCCCCCCTGTTTTTATTTATCTTTTGAAATAAAACTAATTTTGATAAAGGTCTGTGTCATTTGGAAAGCAGTTATGGTGTGCACAACATACCTCACCTCAATTTTTCAATTTTAAGAATTGTGGAAAGGAAATTTTATACTGTATATTACAGAATTGATGCATTTTGCATTTTTGCAATTTAGGTGGTGCTGTAATGTCCACCCATGTTAATCCTTTCTGAGTTTCCAACACTGTATAGTGAATTCTCTCAGCACATTGAGCATTAAGCTAATAGAAAGTGATTTCTATTAATTTAGAATTAAATAAAAAGTACACTGTGGCTGTTTCTGCATATCACTGTAAAATGTGTCAATTGATGAACCTACCAGTGTTTTTACTTGTTGTTGATTACACGTGCACTGATGGAAGGGGAAGGATGATCTAGTTTTGAAGTGCTATTTGCCGCAAAAAATACATGAGAATAGAAGTTTTAAGCGTGGCTGTTTATATGTCACTATATTAACCCTCACATTGTTCAACAAATTAACCTCTGACTTAAACAGAAATAAATTTTAAAAAACTCTACAATTGTTTTGTAATTTTCTTTTCAAATGTTTCACCTAAAAAGGGAATAATCAAATTGATGGGTTTTATACACCATGTGGGTCCAAAGACTCAAATAGAGGCCCAGTTAAAGACTTGACACAATTAGCTTAACCTTTCATGCTTACAATTTGTGGAGATTTCTGTTCCAGCAAAAAAAAAAGCAACAGCAACTGATTTCATAGATAAATTCCACCTGCGGTTTGATGGTGGGCTAATCAGCTGCTCAGGTGAGGGGTAGCAGTGAAAACCTGCATTGGATTGAACTTAAATAACCTGCAAACTATATGCAAATATTACTGATGACAACTTTTCAGTGATATTCTACCTTTCGCTTTGAATAGTTTGTATTCATATGAACATGGTTGATCGCAATGTAAATTAATCAAATGCCTGGTCACCATGCACATTAACAAGAAACAAAACAATACAATTTATATGCCTCAGCCAATATAGGATGTCATAAAATGTAAACGAGTGGTATATCAAAGGGAACATGGTCATGCGTTTTGTAAAGTCAATTACAGATACAGATGATTAATTTCATTCATGTCGATTCAGATAATCAGTACACCCGTTTCTGGCATCAAAGATTAATTGCTGAAGTAGTGACACTTTTAATTGTAATTATAGCAATTTGACACTCGAGTATAGTGTTGCCTTCAAAAGAACATGCCTGTAAAATATAAAGTAAATTACAAATACAGTTATCTGAGCAAATCTGTCTTTATGCCCTGAAACTTCAATTAAACCTTTACAGGAGTTTAGGTGATGTCTAGCAAACAGGTTCAGCCTAAACCACAGGTGCAGTTTAATCTGAAGCTTCTGATGATCACTGTCACACTGACCCAGACAGAGTTTAAACCACAGCTAAACTACTGATAGAACAGCCCAATTAGTTTTGGGGCAGAAACATTTCCAAGAAACGAGACATTTCTTTTTGTTGGTTTAGCAGGTGTCAAGAGAAGTCACTGGTGGAGATTAATACAAAATAGGCATCTCTAGTGGCATGTTTTGAATTTAATTACTTGTCCTAGCCCAGCATGTGAAACATGGAAGAACCAATACATGTGAATTAACTGACAGACCCACATATGGTAAACAAACCATTTATATATATAATCCAGTCTATTGTGTACAATGCATCCCGATTATACAATAAAAGCCAAGCGAAGGTCATAAATACATTTGATTAAAAAAAAAAAAAGCACTGCTTACTCACTTGTACTTTACCACATTAGACCTGAATAAACTGAAGACTAACAACTTATTACACCAGAGAAGTGAAGCTGCGAAGGCTAAAACACTCTGGAAATCTTTATTTAGGATTAAATAAAACATTTGCTCATTTCAGCATGGATCGAAAAACCATCAACTCAAAGGTCAAAAAAATAAATAAATTATCTGATTGACTGATGAATGACACTGCTAGTTGATTTGACCATCCTCTCTTTGGCCTTCTTCTTAAAAGGATCCACTTCGAAACTCTTCCACAGACGAATGGTCTCATCTCCAGCAACGGTTGCAATGGTGGAGGAATCTGGACTCAGAATCAAACTGAGAACTCGGTCCTCGTGGCCTATAAAAAAAAAAAAAAAAAAAAAAAAAAGCATTAAAAAGTTTATTCCAAGCAGAAAGCATGAAGTACAGCAGTTTCCAGTTCACCGAATGGTTCCTTTGAAATAAATTATGTACAAGTATAGAGCTAACCCAGTCAAAGTTAATTACCGTTAAGCTCTACAACTTTGGAGAGGGAGGGGTACTTCCAGATAACGACATTGTTGTGAGCATATCCGTGGGCAGAGACCAGCTCCTTGTAGTTGGGTGCAAACACCAGGGATGATATCTGAAAAGCAAAGTTATGTGTGATTTGAGAAGAAACCCATGCTGTTGCCTTAAAGTTACACCGAGTGCGGGACTTTTCATATAGACCACCGTCTCTACAACCGCAGAGATGGAGTAGATACAGCCATGGGCTACATGCTACATCAACCAGTGTATCAGAGCCCATGGCATCATAAGCATGTTGAGCGTTTGCGCAAATACTTTCACTGCCAGGTCTGCACAGCAGGCTTAAATAAATCATAGCCAAATTAAAACTCCAGTACATTTTCGACTGACAATACAGGTCTACAAGTGTGTAGTTACCTGGGACTGAGTGTCTAGTGAGCTGATGCAGGAGCCACTGTTTACATTCCAGATGCGGATGTGACGGTCACTGGTACCACCTCCAGATGCAAGGATATTTGGCTGCCAAGAACACCAGGCCAAAGCCTAGAATGACATCCAGAAGAGAGTTTATTTTGACTATTCAGTTTTAAATATATGCTACATATGCGCAATAATGAGGGGAAAAATTAATTATATATATATATATATATATATATATATATATATATATATATATATATATATATATATATATATATATATATAT
>JBBPCS010000393.1:6537179-6553895 GCA_037974645.1 Hollardia meadi
CAGGAAGGCTATAAAAACTGTATACATGTGCTCCAAATTTAACATTTTCATTTGATTTACTGTTCATTTTCAGTTTTTAGTTTGTATTTCACTGTCAAGATTTAAGTTATGTTTATAACCCCTGGCGTTATGTATATCTGTTTTTTGTGTGTGTTGTGTGTTACTCTGAATGAATGTAATAATATAATGTTTGAATAAAAAAATTAAAAAAAGAGTTAAGAACGGCTTGATGGCTGAAAGGCTCGAAACAACGAGTTGTTTGACAAGATGAACGAAGCGGAAACACTTCTTCTGTAATATTTCCGGCAGATCCGACGCTTCACAGCTGGCGTGACCACTTTGCGCATGTCAAAAAGTTATATTCTGATTAAATGCTTTGGAGCATGTAAACGCACATCTTATCGGATTGCTTTATTTAGCGTCCATGTAAACAGGTTGAAAATTCTAATCAGGATGATTTCAATCAGATTGAAGAAATATTGTCCATGTAACCGCAGCTAGTGTCATTGGACACAAACTAAACTAAAAATAATTTTCATTCTTAGGCCACAGTTAAACTGCTAGCTTACTTAACCATCCGAGTTGTTGTATGGTGTAGCCATTTAAATCTGTGTATATCGTACCATGCCATCAATCTTTTAATTACATATAAAACTTTGTGTACGAAGCTTGAAAGTTCCTTTTCACAAGACTTAAAGGTTAATACTGCTACCAACTGAATACCTCTCCTCTTACCCTCTCCTTCCAAGCATGTGGAAGAATCTCTTCTGGCCCTGAAAAACACGAAAAGCACAAAAGTCCTCACTAGAGCAAGTGTTTGGTTTGTCCGTTCTGGGCTACTGTAAAACACATGCTAGTGCTACATGGTGGACCTTGTGGAAGAGGACCAGCTACCTATATAATATTGACTGAAGGAAATATGGATGGGGCTTCCTGCTCTAAAGGGAAGCCTTAAACCTGTATTCCTTTTAATGGGCAGCAGGGGGCAACTGGTTTCAAGACCAATTGTATGTAAGCTTATGAGAAAATTACTCTAATTCTCAGTTTATTAATTACCTCAGTAAATAGTTTCGTGATCAGTTTATGGTCTGAATTGCTAGTTTCAAGTCTTCATCAAGACAGCTTGATGTTAATTTTGTAAATGATGGTCCCATTTAAAGTAGAATAGACGATAAAGCAGGATATGGATGCTTTAAGGCAGGGCTACCTTGTGAGTGACAAGTCGCAACCACAGCTTGTCCTCAGGTTTTCAGTCAGATCCAATCAGGATAGAGACATAGCCATATACACCCTCCCCAGTTCCACTCTCTGCTCCAAATATGGTAACTTCTGGCTCCAAAAAAAACAAGATGGCAACAGCCGTAACACCAAATTGGAGGCTTCAAACCAATGGGTGACGTCTTGTATACAAAGGGCTCATTGTAAGGTAATGAAAACATGAAGATTCTTAGTTTCGGGTGATTCTACACTCATTATATTCCATTTCTGTACATAGATTCCCTTAATACACTGTCCTTAAAAAAGTGTTTGATTAAATTATTTTGATGCATGTGTCTTAAAATAATAATTCAAACTAGATATAGAGCTGGATTCAATTAGAAACATACACCTCGTACTCTTGTTTCAATCTTAATATCTGTTTTCATGTTGTATTGAGGAAAAATATCAATACTGAATGTAAAATGTGGATATTGGGCTCTAAATCACAAACCAGTATCATTTAGTGAAATACACTGGAACCTCTGGAGGACAGTGGTGGTGGTGGTGGTGGTGGTGGTGTGACAGATGGGGTCCAGGACATGTGGTCTGAAGGCAGCCATGGGAAACCACTGACCCCTGACAACACAGGGAGTGGAGGAAAGATACAAGAACTACACACACACACACACAGACACACACACACACATCACTAAGCCCCATACACACTCACAGCTCTTTGTTATAAATCCCAAGTTTACTCCCTGATTGGCAGCTGGAAGGAGTAGGTGTTGACACAAAACAATACCATAATGGAGAGGGGAGGGAGGGAGGGGGTCCTGTTTGAAAATGGGGTGAGTATGAGTTGTATGTCTGTGCCCCAGTTCAAATACTTGTGTTCCCCATAGAAACCTGGCATCCCTGTGGTGCTAACAGAGAGTTTGACCCTCCTATTGTTATTTTCTATGTTTTATAATGTCCCACCATAGAATATCTTATATCATGTCATAAGATTTGGAGTTTTGCCATCTTCCTAAATGTCATGATGGGATACAGAACTTCCTGTCTGCCTGCTCTGAATCCAAATGATGCTGTACCTCGTGTGCTACAGCAGGTATCACAACGCGTTGTGACAAAAACTGGCCCTTGCCACCTCTCCCTCCCAGCCTACCTCTCCTCCGTGACCGTCAAATATCCCGAATATGGACGGGTGGCTCTTGTTGGTGATGTCGGTGAGCACCTCGAAACGGTCCTCCATGTGATCTCGCCTCCCCTGTATGGAGTACACGGCTACGTTGTTGTTCTTGAACTCCCAGGTTTTGGAGAACTCTGCGTCCAGGACACTGAGACCTCCCAGTCGGTCATTCTGCATCATCTCCGCCACTTTCCCCTTCACCATCTTCACGGCATCCCGACTGGACTTGACGATGGTTTTTACCTCGTCCGTGTGGAAGAAATAACTCCACAGCGCCAGGCTGATGCACAACAGAAACAATGTCTCAGGCCTGAGGAGAAAATAACGCATGATCCGACCCAGAAGAGACAAGAGCGTCATTGTGTCTCCTATCATCACACGCAACCAAACTGCTGTCTGTCTCTCTCCCCTTTTTGCACAATTCACTCCATCCGCTCAGCGGAATTATGAAGAAATCGATTCACTACCACGATGGCTGACAAAGACTGCATTTCCACATTTAAAGTGCTCGTCGGAGGCCTGTCTTCTCTACCTCGGGCCGAGAGACGCAGAACAAAAGCGGACAGGCCACCCTCATTGACTCGGTCGGATGTCTTGGTCCTATCCTCGGCTCTCTGAACAGCTGCAAGAGGGGTCTCCGAGTTGAGTCGATCTCCCACAGCCCATTGCCGGATGACGGATTTTTTGGGTTAGACCCACTCCGGAGAGAGACATGGGAGGGGGGGGGTGACTTAGAGGTGTCCTTCTTTTCCGCTGTTGACCCGGTTTCTTCTCTCAGTTATGCGTCTATTCCGTCTCCGCATCAACATTGCATTTTTCACACACACACACCTCCATTTTTGAGCTCTGTCACTCTACCAAGATAGCGTGATTGTAATACCGGAAGTAATTTATGGATATCTTAATAAAGCCAAACATTACCGTTACCTGAATTGGAGTGCACTATGGATGTTTTTAAAATAAGGACTTTACTTTGAAAGTTTATAGCGGAAGTGGATTGTGATAGTGTCCAACTTGATACTTGCTCGTTCTTTAAATATGGTCGGCGCTGAAAAAGTGCGCAGCTGCAAGCGGGACAAGCAAAACAGTGCAACTATGACGACTGCTGCCGAATCAAATGATGATGTCATCGAGTAATGTATGGCTAGCGCTCTCATATGAACTCTAGATATAGTTTCTCTCCATATTGTCTCCCATTCACCCTGGAACACTTTATGCCCCTGCTGACTAGAATCCATAGGGTACTTGTAAACACACACTCACACAGAAAGTTGACCTATATACCTATGCAGCAACAATAACATTTAAATAAAATGGCACAATAATAACCAATCATGTATTATAATACAGGGTATTATTGTCAAATAATTAATGTGAGACTAAGCCTTTGTTCAGATGTTGGTTGCAACAGTCATTGACCAAACACTACCCCCTGGTGGCTTTCTGGAGTAACACACCTCTGCAGGCTAACATTTACAGTGAGTCCTGCAGAGTATCTGGAACATATATATAAAATTATATCTACAGCTATAGATATAGAGCTGTTGGTCGCTAATCTCCAGTTAGTTTCAATGATGAAACAGTGTATTTGCTTATTTTGCCAGGATATATTCAAATATCTTCAGTTGGACAATTGTGGATGTTTTTAGTGACCTTCTCTGGTTTTCTGCTACATTGACCATGTGCTGTTCTGAGTGGTTCATATATTATTTTGTAACACACAGTATCATATGGCTCCTCGTCAGATTTCGTCTAGAACCTTGGCAACCAGTGACAAATCATTCAGGGTTAAAGTCAGATGCTGTAACTACACCCAGCACACTTTCTGAGACACGTGAAGCTTGGTTCAGTGGGGCCAGGTTTCCATGAGGTTTACTGGGCTCTGTTGCCTGAGTAGATCAAGGACCAGTTCGATCAATGTTGCCACGCCATCTGTTTTGGGACATTGATCCCTCTCCCACTGGGTGTATGGTGATCCATTTTCTGCTTTGAGGTACTGCCAAAAGCTGTGGTCACTACAAGGTGTTGCACTTGGTAACTCTCATATGAGATGTTATTCATTACCAACAATGTGTGAGCTTGTGTGTATACTGTATGTATGTACACATGTTCTGCAAATATCTTTGTGTGTAACCTTATATTTCTGCTGTTTCTGTACCAAGCAAGCGTGTGTGTGTGCATGAACAACACTTCAGCAGTGTGCATACTCTTGGGCCCTGGATTCATATCCTGTATCACAAAGAATAAAGTCTTGCCTTGTATACAACCTGCTTCATTTCATATCCCTCAGGAGTCATGTAATCTGTTCTCGCCAGCCCACCTACCTCCTAATAACCCCGGTGTTTTCTGTCCTTTGTTGTCTCATTGGCTTAAAGGTGCAGAATTTGGGCTACCAGGACAATATAAGGAAGGAGGCAGCCTTCTTCAATCACTGGTTGGAGGGGATGGAATGAAGAGTGACCACCATCTACATCAGCAGGTAGGGTGCACTTGTTGCTTTATTATACATTATAAACACACTGTTGCAATAGAATAGATACTTTCTAAAGTGCTGCACCTGTTTTGTTCATATTCTTCAAACTTCCACTCTTCTCCCTTACAGATTTTTGTGTCAAGCCTTCAGTATGCCCTCTGTTCGCCCAGTCTTCCTGACCACTCTCCTTGTGGTACTGATGGCCGTGCTGACCTCCAGTGGAAGAACCACACGCTGGCCCAAACCTCAGAGCACCAAGAAGCCCCCTCGAGGGAGCAACGGCGGAGGGGGTGGTGGAGGATTCGTACAGACCACCACCATGACAACATCCCCTTCCAGCATGCACACAGATGAGACAACTGAGATCATGATGGACACTTACTCCCTGGCCCCTACAGACAGTACCACCTACTCCAGTGACGCTTACCCTACTGATTTCCACACGGATGCGGTCGCACCCCCAGGGAACACCCATGGAAACTATACCCTCGACTACAATGAATGCTTCTTCAACTTCTGTGAGTGCTGCCCACCGGAGAGAGGCCCCGTAGGGCCCATGGGAGAGAGTGGGCCTCCAGGACCGCCAGGAGAGAGGGGCCCTCTAGGTAAGATGGATTATCATTTTCAGGAAAATTACTTTTTGGAGGTCAAAATTTGTCCTTTTTCATACTGTTTTCTGTTTGACAGGGTTGCCCGGAGAGAAGGGAGAAACCGGGCCCAGAGGACCTCCAGGACCAGAAGGACTACCTGGAGCCAATGGACTGAATGGCGACATAGGTACAACGGGGCTTAAGAGCAGGAGAGTTTTCGACTGTCTCTCTGTTTCTCTCTCTCTTGCCCTCTCTCCTTTTTTGCAAAACACTTTTTTGTATAAGTACTTTGTGGATGTCATTTTCTACGCTTTATTTATCAAAACTACCACAGGTGAAAGAGGTGATCAAGGACCGGTGGGTGATCCTGGTGCCCCTGGGATCCCAGGAAGACCAGGAGAGAGAGGTGTGTATAGTTTCTATGAGAACCTCATTAGAAAATGTATAAATATTGAATCATCTGCTTGAATCATGCTGAGATTTGTTTAAATTGTGTACAGTATAAGTGCACCATATAAATATATGCAAATGTACATTTACATTTAATAATGAAAGCATTCCAATTGAAACATGTCTTCCTATGTAAATATAAGATCTCTACATATTATAGGTGATCCAGGCCCCATAGGAGAAAAAGGTGAACGTGGCCTCATTGGTCTGAAAGGGGACCCAGGAGATAGAGGATGGCCTGGTCTGAATGGGACCAGGGGAAACCCCGGGCAAGACGGTCCCCCGGGGTTAGCTGGACCAAAGGGTCAGAAAGGCGAACCGGGACTTTCAGGCGACTGTATACCAGGCGAGAAGGGTGATGTGGGTGAGAGTGGTTTGAGAGGTGAGATGGGCTCCCCAGGAGTGAATGGAACTGATGGTGCAAAGGGAGAGAGAGGGGAAGCAGGGCCTCCAGGAGGGAAGGGGGATACTGGTGCTAGAGGGCCCCCAGGACCTCCAGGAGCGAGGGGCATGGCTGGGCAGAGAGGGGAGCGGGGACCTAAAGGTGTGCGTGGGCCTCGCGGCCCTAAGGGCTCGCCAGGTGAGAGTGTGGAGCAGGTTCGCTCTGCCTTCAGTGTGGGCTTATTTCCAAGCAGGTCCTTCCCTCCACCCAACCTGCCTGTGAAGTTTGATAAGGTGTTTTACAATGGGGAGGGGCACTGGGACCCAGCACTCAACAAGTTCAACGCCACCTACCCGGGTGTTTACCTCTTCAGTTACCACATCACCGTGCGCAACCGGCCTCTGCGTGCTGCCCTAGTGGTTAATGGGGTACGGAAGCTACGGACCCGGGATTCTCTGTACGGCCAGGACATTGATCAGGCGTCCAATCTCGCACTGCTGCATCTGAATGAAGGCGACCAGGTGTGGCTGGAGACACTGAGAGACTGGAATGGAGTTTACTCCAGTAGTGAGGATGACAGCACGTTCTCTGGCTTTCTGCTTTACCCAGACTCAAAGAACAAACCTACTGTCATGGAAAACCTGTGACCACTACCTTTGAGTGAGCTCTGATTAAATGTCTTGTAGACTCTGCAAACCTTCAGCTTGTTGCACTGCTCAGATTAAATGATATGGTTAAATAGTGCTGCTTTGGTATCTGCTCACTGCTGTCATGCTAATCAAACCAAATGCTTTGCTCTATTTGAAGATGGATGAGGCTTGGCTATACTGCTGTATGCAACAGTTTGTAACAACGCATTAAAAATGACTATGCTTGAAATGGATGACCCTTGAGTTTTATTTATTTAGAACCAGAACTTGAAGCTCATTTATAAGTCACTAGTCAATGCAATTAGAATTGATGAGCTGGGTGTCGCTAAGGCCAATAAAAATTTGATAACAGAACTAAATAATCCATAATTGCACTTTGTTCCCACTAGAGGGTGTAAGGTGCCTAAGGTTTGTAAAGAGGCATTGGGACTTGTTAAAAGCAGAAAAAAGGAGGTGACCTCTTCATCAAGGATATGGTATATTCCAAAAGAACGCAGTATAAATTACCAAAAAAAACAAAAAAAAAACACCTATTGACTGCCAAACAACAAGATTTGGTCCAATATGTAAATATGGTGGTTTAGGCATTTTAGGCAGTGCAGCACAGAAAATGTGTCAAGAACAGGAATGAAATCCTCATTGCTTCTCTAATTATAAGCAAAGGTTGAAGGCGGTAGTCAAGGCAGTAGTTGATTTATTTCTTAGGCTGTGACACACTGAACTTATCCTCCACACTCCACCTTGAAATTTTTATGACTTGATATGACTTCATTACTTTATATATTTTTTGTGATACTAAGGGTCTAGTATTACTATAATTTTGTTATAGAGTACAACCTTGCCTTGTATAATGAAGTAAATCGATCTTGAATCTTATGACTCTATAAGATGATTCAGAGGGACAGGATTTTAGAAAACTGATATTGTTTTTGTTTTTTTAAATCATCAAACATCACACAGAAGCTGAGATAATAGCAATAATGTGCCACTGGCATTAAATACCTGCTTTAGTACTGAACAGGGAGGATAACCCTCTGCAGCAGAGAGAGATGAATGCACTATATAGTATACATACTCTGGTGTACCCACACTTTACAATGAAAAACAGCACTGACTTTCCCAAATGCTATATCTCATTAGACTTTAAACAGGCAATAGATTAAAAATAATAAGAAGTAATTTTCCTGTACACAACAGTAATCCATCTTAAAGATCCATCGCATGTTGTATTTTATTTCTATGAGAGGTGACTGGCACAGTTTTATGTTGTAATATATTTTTAAAAAGGGAATAGAGAGACTGCATTACTGAGTTTGAAAATATGTTTTTTTTTGTGTAGCACTGTTAGGGGATCAGGAACAATTTCTTTTTGAAAAACACAAGTCTTGGTCCAACTTTGCCAGCAATCTTCAATAAATGGAATAGAGATATTTAATTTGTGAAAATCTGCGCACTATCTCACGTATGAAGTGATCAATCTTTGTTAGAGAGATGTCGTTTCTAATCTTGTTGTTAATCATGTATTGAGCAGCTCAGACCATTTTTATGCAATACTTTGGCTTCATTTAGTTTACATCAGGTTAGGTGTGTATTATCCTTTTCAAGACAAAGATACTCAAGACAAAGTTCAAATTCCACGTATGGCGAATGAATAACAAAACCAGATCAGACTGAATAAATCTACATTGCTAGTTGATCTCTACATTCATGACAAAATGTTTTTTGAGTGTTTGTTTTGGTGTGTTAGCCTAATAGGATTAGTGATTGCACATGAGGGCAGTTAGGCCTTACTTAGCCTTTATTGTAACATTCTGTAATGATGTTTGATGGTGTGTATTTGAGTCATTTTTACTGTCAAATCATATCTCAGCATGCCTTTACCTTCTCAAGTTTCGACTTCTATATCAAAATGTTGAATTATTATCTATATTATAATTCTTATATCTACTGTATAAGTCTAAGTCTGTAAACTGGCCCAACATCTGGAAGTTTCCTAGTCATTTACCAAGACAATACAATATACTAATAGTCATTAATATGTATGCATGTCTCTTATGTTTTTATACAAATTTATTTTTATTTATTTATTTATTTATTTATTTTTTGCTTTATGGAACATTTATGTTTCCTCTGGGAGACACATTGTCTAGAGTGTACACTCAACCATGATTGTAGCCGGTTGGAGAACGAGAAGACATTGGAGAACGATATTTTTAATCATGTCCAAAAAAACATTTTTCAAGACCTCTTTTTATGTCCATCAAAGTCTTTAAATTCAGAGCAGGTTATACTTTTCCCAAATGTAATGTCTAAGCATGGGAAGAATATTAACCAACAATCATAAACGTTATTAAATATAATTTGTGAATTTTGCATATAATTCAAAGAGTTGTTTTGGAATTAAGACTGATTTCATCATTTTGAACAAGACTGGAAAGATCTTATTTTTCAGCAAACTCAACTGGTGGGGCTTGATTGATTGAGGGGGGGGGATGATATTCTGGGTGAATGGAAAGTCAACTTTAATTAGGGGCGTGTAATATTTTATGAGGAATATTGAACTGAAACCTGTTAAAGAGGAAAGCCCAGAATGACATCTCCATCTACTGGTGAAAATTTACCTCAAATTTCCACCTCATTTATGTGACTGTTGATGGTGTGTGAGTGTGTGTCTGTGCGTGTACTTGTGTGTTAAAATGTTATTTTACTTGTTTGTTTATAGGCCTGTCTGTGCATGTGTGTGTGCATTTATGTATTTTCTACTACTCTGTGTGAAAATATAAATAACTACCTTGGCGGTGTGCGCAGTGTAATCTGTTCCCAGCAGGCTGGATTCCCACTGTGAGGAAGACAGTATATTGTTCCTGCAGCACCACAGATAACAACTCATTAGCATACTGAATCATTTGGCTGCAAGAGCCACTCTGCCACCCATCTGCAATGAGCTGATAAACACACACACGCACCAGCTCACTCACACACACGCACACACACGAGCACAAGCCTCCTCTCATGGACTCCCTTTCAATCCCTCATAAACACTCCCTCTATCCCCCTCTTTTTGTGAGGATGTGTGTTTTTGGAGATGGTAAATGTTTGGCAGGCATTAACCCAGAGAGAGCCCCCTCAGTCAGTCCCTGCACAGCCGGAGCAGAACACAGGAGAGGTCTCCAAACACCTGGATGTCTCTGATGCTCTCTGGAAGCAATTATAGTTTTTAGAAACGTCTAAGAGCTGTAGTGGCGGTACTGGTGGCAAAGTTTGCGTGTAGAGTTAGGAAATATATGGGAAGCAGACTTCAGAAAAGTAGCGTTTATGCGGCAAAGCTACAACCACTCTTCTTATTTCTTATAAACCATAACCAAAACTTAACTTTTCGATTGCGCATGTGAATAATTTGGGGGTAGTGGGAATCTCAACCAGTACGGCTGTTTCACAATATGTACAAACCCAAACAGTGCAAATGAGTGCAGCGGAGGCTGTCAAAACCACTTTCACAATGGCAGGATATCCTGCAGGTCACCGAGCCATGTTAACCTCCACAGGAAGTTGTCACTTGTTGGGAGGAAGTGAGGATTCCAGTGTTCATTGGGGGGAATTTCATAAGAATGTTGCAGTTTAAACTATATACTCTCTACTGGTAAGGTGGGAAACAGTTGCGTTGTTATGCATTTATGAATATATGATGAAATGGGGCAAAAATGTATCATAAGTTTCTTGTACAATTAAGGAATTGAATGGACTTGAACTGATCTAATACAAGGCTTTTCCTCTGCATGTTTTATTCACGGTTTTGTATAAAATTCATCGATTTAACAGTGGATATATTTATAGATACAGCTATCATACAACAAATATTACCAAACGTACAATGTCCCTTTACTGCAATTCATGAAATACCATAGTTACCAAAGGTACCAATATAGGCTACTAGGTCCTGCTGAAAAAGCAGAATAACCAACAACAGTGAGCAACAGCAACACTTAACTTCATTTCTCAGAAAACTGCTGGTGTTTTTATGATATTAACACTGCTCGTGTGTGTGTGTGTGTGTGCGTGCACGCGTGCGTGTGTGTGTGTGTGTGTGTGTGTGTGAATGTGGCAATGAAGGGGTTTGTTTGTGTACCTCACTAAACTACAACTGCGTTACAGTTTAAAGAAAAAAAAACACTCAAACATTCATATCAAAAGGACTGCGTGAGTCATTTCATGTTATCACACAGCCCATGTTTTGTACACTTTAAGAAACACTGCATGTCTTGTACCTCCACAGCAATTTCAAATAGATATATTCATTCCAGGCAGTGAAATATGTTTAACTGTCTGTTGCTGTATTTGGTGTCATTTCCTCATCACCAAAGTGTAACAGAAGTAATTGGTACCACATTTGATGCCCTGCGTGCGATTGCTTGCTTTACCCTTTGAGTTCATCTCATCTCTCCTCTCTTCTCTCTTTGTTTCCTTGTCTCCCGAAAGACCATTTTGCTCATAAACCCATTGACAAACACACTACAGGACGTCTTAAACTACATGACTTGAACTGGAACTCACTGTTGTTACGCTGTGCAGCGGAAATATAACTCTATTTACAATACATACGCAACTGCATGGGTACAATAGAGTCCAGTCGGTTCATTTACAGCCTCCAATGGAGGCAAATTTACTTTTGTGTTATTATACTAACACATCAAATTTGTTGGGCATAAATCTCAAGGGTTTTATTCATTGACGTTTTAAAACCATATACTTGCAGCACTCTGCAAGAACGTTGGATCTATTCTGGCTGCACCATATTATAATCAATATTATCATTAGGGAAGCATCATCAAAAATCTTTGCCAAGTGTCTCTTGATTGATGTTTTGTTTGGCTTTTGTCTTGTTTTGTTCGCTTGTTTCTTTATTTCTTTTTGTGTGCGTTTTATTTTTTGTTTAGAATATCCAGTCTTTGGGCTTTGAAAACACAGAAAGTTATGATCCGCAGGTCAGTCAAAGACATGAGACATGCAGAATTTACAAGTCTTTTGTCGGATTAAATTCAACTGATCAACAATCACGGCAAGCTATTCATCAATGCTGCCTCAGGTGTAGTGCGGAGACAGGAACGTACTCATGATCCAGTTTGGATACCACTAACTCACTACGCGGAGCTTGATTCTCCTTCCTATACTGACAACTCAAAGCTTACGGGTCCTGAGCATATCCATCTCTTTTTTTAGTTCTTTTTCTCTTTCAGTCTCAGGTGTTGTGTCTGTGTTCTTTTGGCATCGGCATCATCGACGGCTGGAACCATCTAAAGGGCGTCCATTGCGCCTCAGATCCCTAGTAGCTAGATGAAGCGGGGGCCCACGTGAGGCCGTTAGAGTCCTTGGAGCTGGAGGTGAGTCCTGATCCTCCATAAAGCTCTCAGGACTGCCCTCGGCATCACCGTCAGGCAGGCTTCCACAGCTGGAGCCTGGTGACATTGTCTCCAGAAGATCGTCCCTGGCCAAGCCCACCACTGTGTCCTGATGCGGTCCACCCTGTGGGCCCGCCTCGTGCGCCCCAACCAGCAGCCCTGTTTCCCCATCAGTTGTGCTGCCAACATTCCTCCCTCCGTCCTGGTCCTCCAGGAGGTTGGAGAGGAAGCTGATGTACTTCATAGCAAGCCGCAGGATCTCATTCTTGCTCAGCTTCTTGTCGGGGGGGTGAGTTGGGATGAGTTTGCGAAGCTCCGCAAATGCCCCGTTTACGTTCTGCTGCCGCCAACGTTCACGACTGTTAGTGAAGATACGACGTACAATCTTTGGCTGGCCAGCTAGCAGAGGAACAGGGAGGGGGGAAAAAAGACAGAAATAGAGAGAGTAAGGAGAGGAGGCATTGATAGCAGATAGTAACATAAATAACATGAAATGCAGAGCGAAAGCAGATCATGTAGTAAAGCAATATAAGTACAATAATTTAAAAAAAAAAATGGAAGTAGTAGCAGGAGAACAGATGCACATTTTGAGGTTTTGAAAAAAAAAATGCTCAGAGGCAAAAAAAAAGAAAAAAAAAGAAAAGACATTTAATAACCCTGAAGAATTAAGTTGCAAAATTGTCCTCCGTACAACATTTTTAGATGATGGAGCAGAAGCTGTAGAGGCTTGCAAAAATTAGTAGAATATGCTGTGTGCCAAATACTATGCAAATGCGACACAAGAAAAACTGTTTTTTTGACATGACAAACCACAGGATAGGGTGCCGAGGAGACTCTGCGCTCCCTTTTCTGTATTCTACGTACTTTTTATTTAGTTATGATAAAATGCCCCACTGCAGGTATAGTCACATCCTCCCACCCAAACAATGGTGTCTTCCAGGCTATTGTCGTCCTTGGAACACACCCAGTCTATCTTAATCCTTCAGCCCACTCTGCAGTAAAACCTTGGCATGGAGGCAGCAGCACCCCCATCCTCCACCCCTGTATATGGTAGTGAGTGGGCAGCAGTGGAAAGGATGTTTCAAATGAAATAAACCCCAAATGCGCCTGAAAAGAGCTTACTTTAATAGCACACAGGTACATGTATTCGACATTCTGATTAGCAGCATTAATTTATGCTATGAATTATAATGCACTCATTCCTCTGGGCGAAACACTTAAACTGAATTTTCTTTTTGCAAGGCATCTTCTGCAACACTCAGATTAGTGTAGATCCATGTCAGTGGATGAATGACAATGGAGATGAGGAGGGGACGCTGAGGGGGACTATATTGGCAGAAGGAGGACACAGCAGAAATGCATCTTACCATACTTATAAAGATCTAAAATGCGCCTACCCTCGTCGAGTTCAACCTCATAAGGCGCCGGGCGGCGCTTTACCCTGTTGCTGGGGTACATGCTGTACTGCTCCGACTCCCCTCCGAGACTTCAGCAAGAGAAAGAAGACAGAAGGTGCACAGGTATATGAGAAAACATGAATTTTGGCAAACATCATATAACCCTTAACCTCCACTCTGTGCACCAGGAAAACACACACACACACACACACACACACACACACACACAAGCTAAGTCTCTGCAACACATGCGCCTACAAATAATGTCAACATAATGTGATGCAATATAAGCACCTTACAGATACCCTAATGCTGTAGGGCCATAATAGGGCAACATATAACAGCCATCAAACTTAAAACTTGTAAAGTGCTTTCATTAAACCGTACGATTTTTCTTCTTCTGTCTCCACCTTTACCTGTTGATGGCGGCGAGAGGCTGCGCCAGGTTGTAGAGCATCGCCCGGGCCGGGACAGGGAACGCGTTTGGGCTCAGCTGGACCATTCGAGCGTCGTCTCGTTGCGGCGGCGGCAGCGGCAGCGGTGGAGGTCTGCGAAGTTCCGTGATCGGCACCAAATGGCTCTCAGTCCTCAGCTCCACTGCTTTTATAGCGTCCCTCCTGGAGAGCTCGATCACCGGCACTTCCCTTTTCAGGTCAAGGGCGTTGTGAGAGGCAGTTTCCTTGGCAACGCCGTTGATGAGGATGCTGATGCTGGTCCCGTTGCTCGAGTTCTGCAGAGGAACGTCATCCGTCTCCTCAACCCCCTTGAAGCGCCCTCCCCTCTCCTTCTCCCCCTCCTCTCTCCTCGACTCCTCGTCCTCCTTGCATCCGTTCTGTCTGGAGATGATGGAAGAGTCCTCTCGCTTTTCAGGACCGGACTCTGCATCGGGACTTCCAGGACAAAGCTCCGGCTGCCGTTTTTCCATCATTTTTATATCGTCACCACTCGCTCGAGTCCACTACGTCCTAAATAAGATTCCCCTCGATTAATTAATTGATCAGAACAATATGTGACACGCTTAGTAAAATATATATGAAAATGCATTATTAGCCTATTATTATTAAATTAAATCATTATTTTTCTTACTGTTAGAATTATTGTTCTTAACAGACTTAAATATCTAACAAATCATACCATGCAAGAGAGACAATTAATCCTTTTTCTCAATTATTAAAGATAAAAAAAGGTCGAATGCATAGGCCTATATTTTGTCAGAAGGGGCAACAACAATAATGATACGACAACTGCGTCTTAAAAGAATTTTTTCGAGGATTCTACATTTTTTGTCAGCTGTTGAAGGTTTGAGAGCTTTTATTAATATTAAACCGGCTGGGATGCGGTGCATTCCTTGTCCAGACTCATTGTACAATTGTGAATTTGTCTCAATTAAACGCGTTTTTAGAATTTAAAAATGGGGGGCTACAGATATTTTTTTTCGAATATTAACTTGCTTTTTACAGTTTAGCTTTATCTTGTTGTTCCTCCATGTCTCTGAATGTCTTATCTACAGCTCGCTTGGCCTTCAGGACAGTTTATGCCGTTAAGCTCATATCTAAACGTGTAAAAAAAAAAAAGAAGCTCTGCGTAAAGGCAAATTCGAACATATTGAAAATGGCTGTTTAGAGATGGAATGATCGACGTAATATAGAAAGACTGGATGGCAATAAAGCGTAGGCTTACCATTTTCCGTCGAAATAAAGTCCTTCCTTTTTTTCTGCCTTTAGCAAATCTAGAAATAACCTCGATCCTGATCATGTTCATCGCCACTGTGTAGGTAATGTAGCCTATAATATTAGTTGTTTTTTTTTTATCGTGGTGTAGCATATAGGCCACAGAGCTGTTGTTATTTCAGACGAACACCAAAGGCTTGTCATATTGAACACACCACGAACCGCTGTTAGGTGTTTTAGTAGCCTAGGCTGCTCAATAAATGTCCGAAAAAATACGATCATAAACAAACAAGAGACCGCCAATAAAAAGCGCACTTTAATTTCTGGGAATTCTACAAGAGGCCTCGCATCCGTTCGGCTGTTACATCCCGCTACAGTCTTCAACCAGCCGATCGGACAATAGCAGAAAAATATAGGCTAAATTTTTCGCACATTACACCAATAAAATTTAGACGATAGAATCCCAATTACAGCGATTTGGAACAAACTGATATGACGGTTTTAATAAAGAGATGTATTTTATGCGCTTACCGTTCCAGCCGTGTTGTTGATGTTACTGTGTAAGTGGAGCCATTTTGTGAGTGGGTCATCCATGTCTGAGGTTTTTCTTTTTTTTTGCCAGTTGTGGAGCAGTGTGTGTGTGTGTGTGTGTGTGTGTGTGTGTAGCTGAGTTATTCCTCGCCGCATCCAGTGCGCTCCCTCTGTATGGGGAGCGGAACACAGGCCGCAATGTGGCCGAGTGAGATAAGCGCACGGCAGCGGCCTCTTCATTCCCGATAAGCCCCTAAACCCATTATTTATGAAATGATTCATTATTATTTGGCTGTCGTGGGCTATATAGGCTTGTGGAGGGCAAAGCATTTAAAAAAAAAAGCAAACAGGCAAAGCACAACGGCCTGTAACAACGGGAGGTAGTATACTGTAGCCTGAGCTAGTTGAGGTGTTTTAATTTTTTTGATAGTCGAAACAAAAGCTCAGGTTAAGCTTTTGACCTATTTATATTAACAGAGGGTTTTTATTTCTAAGCCCATTTATTCAGCAATAACTGATGATTGCAGAGGGTTGTATATCTTTTTTAATTTTTATTATGTTATTTGTTTTATCTTGAGTTTATCCATTCCTCCATATCCATGTCTGCACCTTGAGGCGGGATATACTGATATGGCTAAAATGACATGGGTGTAATGGTGATAGCGAGGCCTTAATTAAATGGGACATAAGTATTTATTGATTGAGAAATTAATAATTAAATAAATAAACGTGCTGTTGCATGTCATCGTTTCTGTTGGGGGGGGGGGGGGGGGGGGGGGGGGGGG
>JBBPCS010000393.1:6579375-6589443 GCA_037974645.1 Hollardia meadi
AGGCGAAAGTCCTACACTCGACTGACCATAATCCATATTTCGAAGTAGCTCCATACAGCTGACATGTTGAAGCTTGTCGCTGGTGTTCATAATAAACATTTAGCGTCGTCTAGTGCGCATAATTAACACGTCACCTTATCGGCCAGACACATCGGCAGAGTTTTTTTATATCTGCAGATGCCGATAATTAACTTATTAAGCTTTTATCGGCCGATACTGATGCTGTGCCGATATCATCGTTCATCCCTAAAAGGAACATGCCCTCTCAGCCTCTAACCTCTCCCCTCTCTCGCTCTGTCTTGTCAGAATGTGGAGGCTAAGGATCTGAGGGAACCATCGCTAGAGGCTCCTCGGAGGGGTGCAGAGGTCAAGGATGATGACCCTATTATCCCGTTTGGCCCCCAGCCAACTGTATCACGCTTCGGTGCCATCTCCCGCACTTCAAAGACGGGCTACCAGACCACCGGGCCTGTGCAGGCTATGGCCTCAGCTCCCCATAACCCAAACTCTAAACATATGGCCATGACAGGTAAGAGACCGTGTGCACAACAACCTATTAATCACTGATCAATACTGTTGAATGTCAGTATTCATTAGCACCTTGATGTACGTAAGTATACATTGGTACCATGTGATTTTTGTACACTTTTAATACTGATCGTAACCTGTTGTAATGCTCTACTAATTTTGTCCACAGCAATCAATCCCACCTGTTCTACTGAATTTTTGCAACATAGTCATTTCACATAATGGTGGTGTTTAATCATTGCCTTTTGTAACTGAAAACATTTCTGACAACCATTTTTCCACCTCAACTACAGCGGAATACACATGTGGAAGCCATGTAGGATGGGGTGGAGCTTCATACCCCTCGCACCAGGTTGCCTCCTCCTCTCAGGGACACTTCATTGAGCGGTGAGGCCTGCTTTGTATTTCCTCCTGATCATTTTAATCAGGCTTTGAGGAAAATATCAGAAATACATGTATGAAAGTGGAAAATTGAGTCCTAAGATGATTGTAAAGCAGCTATTTAAATGTTTCCACTGTATTTTATCCTGACAGCCTACCTATGGCAGCCCCAGACAGAGAACAGTTAAAGATAGAGCTGCAGCAGGTCAACCAGCAGATCAATCAACAGACCCAGATGCGAAGCATGGAGGTATGTATGCTTTCTAACGGAAAGTACAGAAATTAATATGATAGATTCTACATTTTAAAAAATGTTTAAATGATTTTAAATGCCAGAGATGACAGAATGCTTTAATTTCATATGATGATCGATCTGGTGAAAAGTAAAATATTGTCAAACTATAGTCAACACTAGTCTCACAAAACAGATATTAAATTTTGTGCCGTATCTCTTCTGATTATTGCCAGAAATGTCCAAAGTGCACACTCCTCACTTCCTGTCTTCCTGTCAAAACAGGCTACCGGTAACTCTTTGATGCTGCAGAGGGAGGCTGGTGCGTTGGCAGGACAGCCTGTGCAGCCCGGCCAGAGCCAGGCAGCAGCCCAGCAGCAGCAACAGCCCAAGTGGCCAGCAGGAGGCGCAAGTACAGCAGTTGTCTCCAGTGAACAGCTAAGCCTGGAGCTCCACCAGGTGGAGAGAGAGATCGGCAAGAGGACCCGAGAGATGGCTTTGGTAAGAGAGTGGGTTGGAACAATATACATGATAATTTAGTTTTCTTTAAGAATCCCTTCACCCCCACCTCCTGTCCCTCTCTGATTGAGGGTAAAGGAAAATCATAATTATTGATCATCATCAGAGGCAAACTCGACACAATGTTTGTGTCCTGTAGCAAATCAGCAACACAGGCCTCATACTCTGCAAGCGCCGCCCGTGTGGAGCAGGCATTATGGCTCTTTTTAATACTAGGTTGAGTAAATACTGCACATGTGCAACAAGAATAACGGTTCTGGGACGTGGCTCTGATTAGGGTCCGGTTGGATCAGATAAGCACAGCAATTTGACAAGAACAGAATGTGTAGCATGGCGGTCTTTCCAGCAACTAAGCATGTTTTGTCAATCTCCAAACCAGGAAAACCAAGTAGCCCATGATGTTCAGCAGTACAAGATGAAACCTGCAGAGAATGGACAACCAGAGCACAAGACTCAGCTGGAAGAAATCTCCCTGGCTCTTGGGTGAGTATAGACATGTTTGAACATAAACACTGCATGCGTGCATGTTTGTATGCGTGTATTTCATTCTTAGCTTGACCTCTTCCCAAAATTCCTTGTTCTGACCCGTGTCTTTTTCTCCGTCCTGAATTCAGCGAGGTGTCAAACGGCTCCAGCAGTATGCAAGAAAGTGCAGTGGGCGGGTCCATGCTGTCACTGACCAATAAGACATCTGCATTGAGCCTGAGCTCTGATCCAGGTGCCAGTGGTTCAGAGATGCAGAAGAATGGCGTCGTCCATTCCTGCTCTTAGGCAGTACACACACACACACACACACTTACACACACATGCACACACTCAAGATGCTCGATTGAAAAGCATGCACAGGCACACATACACCCATTCTATTTAGAAGATGAGCAGTATCTGCCGTGATATGAATTTTCTTTCTTTTTGTTCTGTGAATGAGCTTTTTTTAAATGACTTTCCTTGCCTGGAAACCAGGGCATATGATAACATTTCTCATGTGTGTTAATTTTTTTGTTTTGTTTTGTTGTTTTCTGTTTGTTTTGTACTTGGATTACAGATTAACAAGGCTCACAATAGATATAACAGGAAGAGAAAATGGTAGTGATGTTGACACTGGTACCATCATTTTATTCAAAAAGGATCTTCCATCCTTAATTAACACAAGTATTTGATCCTCCCCATATAAGGTTTTTTTGGCATACATGTTGATGAACGGTTAGATACAGAGGAGCAGATTAATAAGCACTATTGCATCACATGCACTCTGAAAAACCTCGCTGAAGATCTATGAAGGTATTGCAGGAAATAGCACAGGTGTGTCGCTTGGTACTCACCCCCAGAATCGTAAAAAAAAAAAAAAATCTGGTTGCCCAGATCAAGATGGTCCGAGGAGGGAAAAACATGACAGTATTCCACTAGTATTCAGCTGAAATGGAGATGCAAGGTGTTCTAAAAATCACTTTTGCACCACATGCATGTCCTCACCTGCCATGAGAAGAATGATTTTATCAGAGCATTTTATGAACTCATATGTCTGTTTCATACTTGAAAAAACAGTCTATTATATATTTAATTAAAGCATTCTGTTTTAAAGATTGCAACAAGTCTTTTTGATATTGAGCTTTCCACATGTTTTCTATAAGGGATTCTACTATACGCTTCTCTCGGTTGTGGTGTGATCTGATGTGGTTTCGGTCGCAATGCCTTTCGTCTGTCCTCGGCAGGGCTGCATTCAGTCCTCGCTGATTATGTTGTGAAATCCTTCGCAGCACGCAGAATTAGTTGTGGGTCAGAATGAGAGGGTACATCTTTGTGCCTCAGGAGTCAGGTGAAGTGAGTGTAAACTTGACAAATGTCAGGATAAATAAGGATTTCCCTCCTCAGAGCTTCTCATCTGGCCACACTAAAGGCCTCCCCATTGGGATTATCTTGTCATTTGTTCTCCTAACTTCTATGAAGTTGACTTCCCTTGTATTTTCTTTTTAAAATTTTGTTTAATTTCATGCTTTACGTTGTTACGATTTGGGGTGTGTGGTATACCTAGTGAATGCTTGTCCTACTCTCTTGTTACGAAATGCCGAATTTCAAGCAAATCCCAGACTTATCTTTTGTACTCTTAGTAAAGAAACTGTTTCTAGCAGCACAGTACTTTTGAAATTATGTTTACAGCTGAGGATTGGTAAACACTACAAACTTTCACAAAAAGCTGTCCACAAATGGCAGATGTCAGCATAATTAAGCATCATTATTGGTGAGTAATACAATATTCTCTTCACTCTGTCAAATTTACATCACACTCTTCACACCTTGATGTCACCATCACCACCATTGCCACTATTATTGCTCTTTCTCCATCCTGTAAATTGTTTACTGCTGATGCTCAACATGGAGCTCTTTGCCTTTTGTAAACAATTAGCATGATGGGCTACAGTTGTACAGCTATGCTTTGAGCGAGTGAGTCCTTGTGTTTGAACGATTGAACGACAGAGGAAACGCTCTTGGTCCAGTCCTTTTAGTTTAACGCTGAGCCTCCGTTTTGGTCAGACGAGGGGTCCAGAGAAACTAACAGTGTGACAAATTCCTGATAACTGATGAGTCAAATAAATAAAGACACAAATGCTTTTGTGTCTTACTTCATTTGGGGTGTTTAATGGGCATCTCTTCCAATTTGCAGCGCAGTGATATAAAATTTTTGTTTTTCTCCTAACCACACTTCAAGCCTTTGGCTGCTCCTTGCTACATTTATTGTTTAGGTACACAGTTCACTATACATATGAGTATGTATACATACATTAATATACTAAAGCACTATTAATGTGCCATCTCTTATTTTACTCGCTCAGCATTTATATTAAATGATCTCTACTTAGAATCGGCTTCTTTTTTTTGTTTTGTTCTGTTCTCTGTCCACTGGTTGCCAACACAGACTTTATCCTTTCCCAGACGAAGGACTTCTGTGCGCATTGATGTGTGTTCACTTAATCTTTTGTGTTCAAACAAAGATGTTCTTTATAGACTATGCTTCCGAAGAAGACAAAATTCTGTAACTTTGGAAAATTTATGGAGACGTTTTGTGTGTGCTAGATTGTATTGTAGAAAATGTACCCTAATTTCCTTTTTTTTCCTCAAAGTGTGCTGTACTGGGTGATAGTGTTGCGGTATTAGAAAAGTGTTGGGGGTTTTTTTTCCCCACCCCTACCCCACAGGAGGATATTCAGGAAGTCTCTGATGAAAGGTTGGCCTTAAATCTTCTTGCAATGCTCCTTTACCTTGCCTGTTTTCGGAGCATGAGTTGATCTTAAAAATATTAAGTAACACTGAATTGGCATGACCTAAAATCATACAGACGGTCTCTAGTAACCCCCCCCCCACATCCCCGTTTGAAAATGTCATACAAAACTGCAATAATACAAATCTCAAATGTGTATTTTTTAATGAAATCTTGATCTAGCTGGGGGGTTTTTTTCTTTCTCGTTTTTTTGTTTCTACAATAGTTGAGTTAATTTACCGACCTGCAAGTCTTACGGTCTTAAATGCATCATCTGACCTGATGTGTAGTCAACAGCTATAAGATTATCTGAGTAACATTCACACAAAAGTGTTGTTCTTCATTGACAACTATTTACCAGAAATTGGCCTCCCACCTTAATTCTGCAGTTATAATTCCAGGAATTGGCAACATTTAATGGTGTTAGTTGGAATATATCGTTTCTCACTTTCTCTAAATGCAAGTCAACCAAAACTATCACAATGCAGATTCTACCTGATTGGTCCCTGCAGGTCTGAACGCCTCTAGCTTAGCAGAACTGACATACAATGACGTATGGGATGCTTTACGGTATAGTAAATAGCAAAGATGTTAATTTCGATCTCCTGTGTGATTTTGTTAATGAGTGGAACTGCTGCCTCTACCCCCCATTTATCCAGTCAATGCCTCCACTCCCACCCTTGACCACTGAACTCTGTTACTGCTGTTTGAGGCTCACATTTTATTCCCTGACTTTCTGGGGAAATTAGCAAATGGCTATTTTATATGATTACTCCCTTGTAAAATATCTCTTAAATTAAGGTACAGGTTTGATTTCAGCAAGAAAAAAGAAGTTTTTATATGTATATTATACTCCATTAAGGAATGTCTAGAATTATCTTCCTCCAATGTGGATGTAGCCATTATTACGCCATTTTATGACTTTGTAAGAGAATTCACTGTGTGAAAATTGGTTTGCATTTTTGTATAATACAATCTGCTTTTTTTTTTCGTTTGATACGAGAGGCAGGTCAAACTGGAAGTTTGAAGAGAAAAAAATTAACCTGTGAAATTGAAAAAACAAAGTGTAACTTATGTACAACAGTGATTCTAAGCTGAGGGGGAAAGATTAAATGATATTGCTAACTCAGAATGTTTGTGTCTTGGTTTTTATTTTTAATAGAGTTCAACAAGTTGAAGAGAAACTTGAGCTGTAGTTGAACGTTTCTTTTTTTTTTTCCCCCCATGACCACCGTCCCCGTTTATGATGCACGGTGTGTTTAGCATGTGGTCAGTACACCTTGACATCAATGATGGGTGTGGTCAATGGTGTAACACAACAAATCACCGCTTTTCTATCTGATATTAAGTGACTATTTCATGAGTAACTAACATAACACACATGCCACATTATATAAAGTTATGAAGTTTTTAAATCTCGAGTCGTACAGAGTACACAAAAATTTAAACTACCACAGAACTGAATTAGCACCTCTGTAACCCGTTTACTTGAAACCTTGGTTCAACTTTTGAGGCTTCATTTCTTTAAAAAAAAACAAAAAAAACTGCACCAGAACAGAAGATCCAGAACGAGCAAGTGGATCATGATTTGATCAAATCAAAGATTGTTTGCTGTGTCCTACAAATCTTACAATGCTTGGTTACAAAGCACATGAAGGCACACCATTTGCTTTAAGAAGCACAAAAACAAGCAAAAGGGGGAAAAAAATTCATACACTTGAATAAACTTAATTTGGCAAAGGCAAAAGGTTGCCACAACAGTTGGATCCAAAGATGATCGTTGCACCCATGTCTGAGTTGTTAACACAAGTTGTTTTCCCTCTAAACTTCTTCCATGGTTACATATCAATCAATGTATATAAATCAAAGATTAGAAAAAAGGTCCAAATACTGAAAACAGGTTTATGTATCAGAACTCTGTTGTTTCGTCTTCCTCTCACACTATTTTTACATTGTTATATTGGTACTTTTACTTGAGTAAAGGCATCTTAATACTTCTCCCACCACTGCTAACACACCATTAGACCTCACAACACAGTAAAGGTATGCCATGAGTTTTATTCCTGCCTCTTCTTAACCTGCTGGTCCATTCTACATTACGTATGGATAGTTAGATGTGTTGAGACCTGCCCTAGACCAGAACCCAAGTTAGAAATCCTTGTGTTTTACTATTCAGATCTGAAATTCAGCAGACAAGGCAATGGCTATGTCTACATAAGATTTAGAGAAACTCAGTCATACCTTCATTTCCAGCAGTGTGGACTACCAGTGTAATGTACCAGTCTCATGTCTGGTGTTACTGTTTAACACAAATTAAATAAACTAAGCACATTCAGCTCACTAATCTGACCATAATACATTGCTGAAGTCCTTGAATATACAACCTAATGGGGCCCTTTACTGCACTTTTATATCCGTTGCATTTTGGGCAACTTACAACTTATTACTGCACTGTGACTGTATTTTATTTCATTTTATCCAATTTTTTTATTGATTTTGTTGTGGTTTTGATCTGTTATTGTTTTTAAATGTCATTCAAATATGTTTCTTTGCTAATGTAAAGCACTTTGAACAGTCTACGTATGAGATGTGAAAAAGTCTTGCATGCCCTGCCTTGCCTTGCTGCTCTCGCTCTAAGATCTCAATGTCTGTTGGACCTGATTTGGGTGCAAAAGTCTCTAGCTTTGGTGTTGGAAATGACCTACAGTAGGTGACCTTTACTTCAGCCCTGACTTGAAGAAGTGAATACCAACACACAACATTCAGCAAGAACAGAAGTGTATTTCTCAAAATGTAAAACTGGTTCTTCAGGTACATCCTCTGAATATTTCTTCCACCACAGAGTTGTAATAATAATCTCAGAAATATGGCCCAGCACCAGCCCTACCCAGAAACAAACATAAATTATTTTATTTTCTTTCAAAATAAAATTTAGGAAGCTGTCCTTCTCGGGCACTTCATGAAAAAAGAGGCTTATTGATTTATAGGCATTAGTGAATTATTTCTTCAGTAAATGGGCCTCCTGCTACTCCACATTTGTTGGATCCCACGACACGTGTCTCCCATCATGCAACTTGTTTATAGTCTCCATGTCTTCCTCCTCCAGACAGAATCCAAACACCTAAAAGAGTGTGAGGAAAGGAACAAAGAGGAGAAGTGATGTTAAAGATTTTTTTTTTTTAAATCACTGATATTGATCAAGAATTCCATTTGTTTTTTACAACTCACCTCACAATTTTCTACTACACGCTCCTTTTTGGTTGACTTTGGGATTGTAATGGCTCCATTCTAAGAGAATTGCCAATGTTAATGTGGCGACAACAACTTGACAACTTCACATTTGACTCCTATTAAATGATATACACAATAATAATAATAATAGACTGGAAACACTGCAACAGCATCTAAACCTGACTAGATAGGCAAACATTAGTCTGGCACTGGAGTAAACTGAACCTGTTTTTCATTTTTTAAAATTTGTATTATACCTGAATACTCCAGCGGATGCAGATCTGAGCAGGTGTCCGTCCATACTTCTGTGCCAGCTCAATAATAGTCGGATTGCTCAGGGCTTGACCCTTGGCCAAAGGGCAGTACCCCTGAAACGCAATACCCTCCTGACGACAGTACTCGATCAGCTTATTGGGCTGCTGGAACGGATGATACTCCACCTGATGGTACATGATATTTTATTAGTTTATATAACAATGCTTGTAACACCAGTCAGCGTGTTCTAGAAAAGGGCCATGTCTCTCTCTGTGCTTTGTTCGCAGCTCAAAGGAAGGAAAAACATTGTTGTGCTGCTACTCCTTTGTGAAATACTTACTTGGTTAACATGTGGCACCACAGTACAGTCCTGCTGTAACTGTTCCAGGTGGTGAATCACAAAGTTGCTAACCCCGATACTACGACACAGCCCTGTAGGAACAGAGAGATGTTTTGTTTTGTTTTTAAAAGAATGAATTTTGTTGCACATACAAATAGTAGACTGTGTTGATGTGTAGTCATTTCACAGATTGAGTTGACCATTGTATCCCAATACAATTAAGAGACATTTTCACTAACCTTGCTAAGTAGATCAACTGTTAATCGAAATGTTCTCGAGTTGTATTTCGTTTATTTTTTTACCTTCGTTATAAAGTTCTTCCAAAGCCCTCCAGGACTCAGCTCTCAGTTCTCTGTTGCAGCGTCCGGGCGGCATTGAGCCGGGCCAGTGTAACATGTAGATGTCTGATGGGAGAAGTGGAAAAATAAACAGACAGAGTGTTTTCACTCGGGATGGGGGGATTACACATTGTTGCATTTTAGTGCTGGTCCGGTTCATTTTCAAACTATTTACAAATGAACCAAGAGGCGTAAACATGAAGACCATGGTGAAAACACTAGGTGCAAAACTCACGGTTCGGATCATATCGGTCGAAAAGGAAAAAATGGTTAGGGGTCATTTAAAAATGTGCTATTGTGCTCTGTCTGTAGTGACCACTATAGATGTACTAAAAGTATATATATATATATATATATATATATATATTTAAATAAGTAATATAAGCTATTTTAATAAATTCCACCCACAGCTCTATCTGATTCACGAGTAGCCTAATAACCTGTCTGGACTGAAGGCTGTGTAATACCCTAAAAAGTAACAACGGCCGTAAAACTGTTCCACACTACGATGGTTAAATTTTGCAATTGATCCGCGGACCTCATGCTCATTAAAACAAAAATGGTAATAAGAAAATGTCCTTCAAATGGCACTTAATCTTTTGGATATAAAATGAAGTACATCCAGTCACACTTACCAAGATATTCCACACCCATCCGAGAGCAAGATTCCTGAAATGCCCTCATGGCACTTTCATACCCGTAGTCCTCTGGCCAGAGTTTATTGGTGATCCACAGGTCACTTCGTGGTACCCCACTATCTCTAATAACTTCGGCCAACTGTGCCTCAAAGCCATTATACTTTGACGTGTCAATGAGGCGTATTCCGCAATTTCGGACTGCATAGAGAACAGTCTCTTGAGAGAAGCCCCCAACTTGGGATGTGCCTTAAGAGAGAGGAAACAAATAAAATGGGTTATTTCAAATGAAACGCACACCCATTTACATTTCTGTTGGTTTATTCTGTAGAGATTATGTTGATTTTATATAT